>PVIH01008333.1:0-76686 GCA_004025045.1 Sigmodon hispidus | reverse complement strand
TAGTTCCTTAGCTAGGAAGGGATTTTATGTCCCCTTCCCTGCTCCATGTTGAAATTTGGGCTGGCTCAATGTCACTAAAGTCCTGAGTATACTGTCACAATCACAGTTGAGTTCATAATACAGATACTATATTGAGAAAATACTGTTTCATGGTGGTCATCTACTGTCTCTGATTTTTGGCTCACTATTCTGTGACGATCCTCAAGCCAAGGAAGGAGGAAATGTAATAAAGATATCCAATTTAGGGCTGAGCATTTCACAGATTCTTATCTTCTGCATCTTGTTCAGTTATGGATTCTGTGTTAATTGTCATTTACTGTAAAAAGAAACTTCTCTGATAAATGTTGAGAGATGGATGAATTAGTCTATGGATATAATGATAAATCACTAATATTTAACAGAATAGTAGTAGTCAGTTGTCTGCTGGATTATGAGCCATCTAGTTACAGGTTCTTGGCTGTAGTAATACTACAAGCTATGAGTTCCATCTTGTGGAGCAAATCTTGAATACAATCGGAGAGTGGTGGGGTATTCCCATGATATTCATGCCATGATTGCACCACTGGATATGTAGTACCATGCCAGGTTTTTTTTTTCTGTAGTATTCAGGGTTTACAGATGGATAATATTGATGATTTCTTTTCTCCATTGATTGCACGTATAGTATCTTCCAGCAGTATAACATTTAGCCAGTAGAGATGAAGTTTCTAGATTCACACCAGCTTGATTTCTCTATGTTCTGTGACACATGAATGGAGAAATGCAATGTCTTCAGCAATAGTTCTTACCATGGAGAGTTCTGGGACGTGACCAAGAGCAACATAATGTGTGTGTGTGTGTGTGTGTGTGTGTGTGTGTGTGTGTGTGTGTGTGTGTTTATGTGTTTAGAGGGAGGGAGAAGTCTAAGGGATCCACTGGCCTGTAAGTCCAAAGAAGTAAACTGTTTCTGGCACTGGACTTTTTATTGCTGGTGATATTGTAGAGGAACATTGTCATCCCTTTATAAGGTAACTCTATTTAAATACTTTTATATATATATATATATATATATATATTGTAGGAAACTTCTACAGTATGTAGATTTCTATATAAATTTTCAAACAAGTCTTTAGTTTTATTGTTTTATTTTTTTATGTCTCCTGCTTTCTGGCTCTGTTATCTACCCAGTTGCTGTCTGAGACCTCTTGTTCTTGTGCTACTTTCAACTCTTATCAGCATCATAGAAGTTGCATGTAGGCCAATAATGCTTGAAAACTGTCCACCAGGAATGGCGCAGAAATAGTTTCATTTCATGGCACATGGCTGCAAATATTGACTCTCAGATAACATCTCAGTATACACTTAGTCTATATCTGTGTTTTTATGTCAGGTACAGTACCCTATTGGTGTGGTTTCAGTCACTACCTCTGAAATACAGAGACTACAAATTACTTTAGGTTATATCAGCAATTGGTAAGTAAGCTGTTTATGTATAAGAATATCTCTGGTCATTTAAAATGCAATAATAAAATAATCATTTATATTTTCTTTGTATTAAATTATGTTTTAAGCCTTCTGACATTTAGTATGTCTAACCTAAATCTTGAGGCAAAATAGAAACTTTGCAAATATTGTATTAGTTAATGAAATAAAATATATGGCATCAAAATAACAAGGAAAAATGAACAAACCTTGACAAATGTTTAAATTTGGCTCTAACTATTGTAGGAAATATGTAGACTTTGTATTTCAGAACTTACAAATATCTTTATTTCAAAAGGTATTTTTTTAATTATATATATTTTCTGTAATTTAAATATATAATATTTGCAAAGAAATTGTGTTTCTGAATATGTTTACAACAAGGTATTTGATGACCAGATATGTCTGATTTAAATTCAGAATCAACTGGGTTTTGTATTTTTGCATGTTGTACTGGAGCCATATTTGGTAACTCCAAATTTACATTGTAATTACTTTAAAAGTGCACACATTAGGATACAATGAAGGCCAGCTTGGCAGTCAGCAAGCTGCTTCTCTCCCTGCCTTCTCTGTCTTCTAATCACAGCATTTCACAGTTCACAGACTAATTCTGTCCTTTTGTTATAAAACTACTTCCTTTGCTTTAGCTACCTGGCAGTTCCAAACAATTGAGCAGCTGCCATCTAGTGGACAAGATCTGTAATGGCGTTAAAGAAGCTAAGCGCAGAACTCATGAGGTGATGTAACTCCTAGAAGGAAAAATTTACTTAATGCATTAATATGTTTTACGACAGTATAGGCATTTAACACTAAAGTATAATGATATCTACAGATAAATGTTTCAAAATTTTAATTATTTTATATTACAATAGAAAATATCAAAATCACAATGAGAATCAACTACAGATATTTAGTATGACTCAAGAAAAAGTGCCAAAATCATATGCTGCTGAAGGTGATGGAGATTATTTCCACACACTGGTGTTGGGAACGAGAATGGTTCAACTACTGGAAGACATATGACAGCTTCTTAGAAATTAAGACATACACCTCTAGAAATTCACAGTCACATCTCTGTAATTTATTCCAAAAAAAGTTTTAAAAAATTATATAACATCTCCACACAAATGTGTCTAGATGCTTTGTTTGTACAATAGCTGGAAGGACACCAAATGTTCTCCAAGTAATTAATGAATAAATAATTATGCACTTCCGAATGGAAAACCTTAATTCAATCTAAAAAATAAATTATTGATGCACATGGCAATATAGGTGGCACTCAAGTGAGCAAAGTAAAGAATCCAGATTACATAGGATATAATTCCACTCGCAAAACATTCTGTAAAACAGGAAACCCTAAAAACAGCAATCAGCTCAGTGATTATCAGTGATGGAGGCATCAGGCAAGAGGAAGAATCACAGATAAGAGGAAACTTGTGGTATAGACATGCTCTGTGCTTCTTTCCTGATGTTTTCCATAATTACATGAGTTTAAAAGTTTGTCAAAAGCCTTATGATTTTTCTACTTTAGTAAATATGACAATAACTAAAAGGAATAATAAAATACTTCAAAACAGTCTCCTAGAGATCTTTTTGGTTACCAATCACTGAAAAACACTAGAAAGACAGTCAGTTATCATGTGTTATAGGTGAATGAGATAAGTAAAAAGAGATTCATACAGATAGGTAATGTTTTCCACATATACCTATAAGAATTCTGGGAAAAATATTTTCAAAACTTCCACTGCTTAAAGCTTTGCCTTTAATTTTATAGATTATTCTAGTTTTTAAATCTGAGATCTTATTGCTTATGTAACAATAAACTGTTGGTCACTTTGTTAGATGACACACATATTCCAATGAATAACATTTAATTATATTTTTTGATTTTTCAAAATGTTCCTGTAACTGCATAGCCTTGTGAGGTCAAGTAGTTATCTCTTTTAAAAATTCTCTACTATCATAGAAATGACATAATTTTAAAAGTCTAATTTTTTGTCCTGGAGTGACATTATACAATAACTAATCATGTACGTTTATAAGAGATGAACTTTCCTATTACCTATAATTTAGTAAATTGTGTAGAATTAAATATCTCATGATATATTGCCAGTACTTTTAAGTACACTAAAAATAAAAGCAAATACAGTGAGCAATTTGTAAGCTAAAGAATAATATTATAGCCTAGACCACAGAAGTCAGAAATGAGCAGCATTGACAGCTTTGGTTGGAAAGATGACGATCTAGATGTGTGTGTTCACATTTGTACACTGAAAATGAAAATGATTAACACATAAAGAATTTACATTTCTAATTTATAGATGTACAAGATTGATTAATTTGCCACGGAAGTGGCAAGTTTTCATATTCAAAATTATCCCCAATACCTTCTGCATGCCATTATCCTAGCATCCTTTAAACATTTCAGATTCAGAAATGCCCTGCACTGATTTGCTCCTAACAATACATGTAGTAGATTGCCAATCCTAGAATGACCAATGTTACTTAACATTTTCAAACATCTCATCTGGAATTTTTTATACATGGTGTCTGATAAGTTCTTTTAATCCCTTCAACTTTTCTAAAGGCATCAATAACCTTGTTATATAGTTTATTTAAAAGATGGTAGTGGTTTTAGAGAAGGCAAGAATTTCATCAATTTGGATTCTAATTTTCAAACTGGAAGTGAGGACTTTTAACATTATTACACAAAGCTCTTTGAAGTTCCCATGTTTGAATCATGTACAATGAGGCAATCACTTTTTTCATTTCATTTCACACAACAAACTCTTATATTCTGTGTAAGTCAACTGTATAAATGAGAAAAGTTAGAGGTTTGACTCTATGAAATACCATGCCCTACTTCACAGAACTATTATGTCAGATGATAACTCTTATTTCTGGGTCTGCCCTGACTCAGTAGTATCTTCTGTGTCTAATTTAAATTTTATGCTAACAATTTGCTTTCCATTTAATTGTAGACATTTTCTGACTAGCCATATTTTGTATTCCAACTTAATATACAAGATGAAGATTAGCTGGATGAATCTCTCCTGCCCACCAGTACCCAAATAACCAGTCAGTGACTTAATATTAATTACAAGCTGTTCAGTCTATGGCTCAGGCTGTTACTAGCTAGCTCTTACCTCTTAAATGAACCCATATCTATTAATGTATGCATTACTATGTGCCTGGTAGCTTTACCTGTGTTCTATTACCTCTTGATCATTTGGCAGCTCTTTTCATCTCCCTGACTCTGCCTTTCTTCTCCCTGTATCACTCTTGGGTTTCCTGCCTTTCTATATTCTGTCTTGCCATAGGATAAAGGATCCTCTGTATTGGCCAGTGATAACAACACATATTCACAGCATACAGAGAGACCATTCCAAAACAAAAAAATCTCTGAATAGTATTTACTATGTAAAACATTTATATTATATATCCATTATATATAATATAACATTTTGTTTATAATTCATATTTTTGACAGAAATTTTAAGAAAAAAGTAATTATGAAAATGGTTTAATAATTTTACCATGGCTACCTTACCAAGATCACGCTAGAACTGAGATTTAAACATAGATTATTGCAGTTTTAAAATCATCACTTTACATGATAGATGCACATGGCTTTTAGGATCCAATAGATCTACTTTGAATTTGTTTCCCTGAAAAGTTAACTACAATTATGTTTTCTTTCACATTATTATTATCAGTATTAATGAAGGTATCTTATTCTTATTACAATAGAGTATAAGCATTGTAAAGATACAAATCATTTTCTTGAACTTTCTGTTCTTTCCATTTTCCTTTCTTAATACTTAACTAACTTCTGAAAAAGGGCTTACTGTACAGCAATTTGTAAAGTGATTAACTGAATAAATTAAACTATTAAATTATTGAATAATTCAAAACTAGATGGAAAATAGCTCTGTCTGGCCAGTAAGTTAATTGTCCATCCATTCATTTATTTGACTATCATTTGCAAATGACTTACTGTGTTCCTCATTCAATGCCCAGCGCTGAACTGTGGGTACACAACAGTTCGTTTGTTTATTCAGGGAACATCCAATCTAATTGATTAATGCCTGTACTAAACTAGTTACCTGCTCTTTTGACTATTGCACCTGACTGAGATCTTGGCATATGATGTTAGAGGAAAGAAACAGAAGTAATCACTATATTCATGACAATTTTAAATAAATAACAATGTTCTGTTGTGATAGGAAGAAAGTTACAATCTACTATGCAGTAGGTTTCAGCTTTCTCTGATCTAATCTCGATGGAACAGCACCAATGATAAAAAAAAAAAAAAAAAAAAAAAAAACTAGAAGGGGATAATAAAATCAATTCCAGCATTATATGAAATCACTTTTCACCTTTGACGGTTAAAATGACATTGCTGTTTTATAGGATGAATGCTGCTCTGTAAATGGTACTGACTGGTCCAATCTGCATCATCTTTCCATTCTATGAAAGAATGTCAGTGATAAGTTGGGTGACGTTCAAGGCACATATAGAGGGAATATCATATCTTACTCATGCTGAAAGGAACTGATTATGTTATTGAAATATTTGTTAACATCCTTTATAACTTGTTCAGGTTACATTACGAATGAATACAGTTATCTGCGTCTAAGGGTTTAGAATAAAAGGCATCAAGAAAAAAAAATGGATGCTTTAAAGAACAGAAGAAAAACTTGTTTTATTGTGAGAGAAATTGGAACAAAGAAGATTTATTTTCCCAAAGAACAATCTCTTGACTGCTATAAGAATACAGCCTCAGTATTGATTGACCTATAAGACTAACCACCTTACATGAGTTATTCATGGTTCTTTTTGTAGAAGGATAAAAATGAAGAGGATATATAGTTAAAATGAGCTGAGCTGTGTATAGTAAAATGCTTTCCATGCTTTATGATGACTTCAAGATACACACATATACAGAAAGATACACATCTTTTTGCTCAAATACATTCTATTTTCCTCATAGAACTTAAAGAAATTCAATATATTTTGTAGTTACACTGGTTTTTTTTTTTTTTTCAGTAGACTTTACAATTCCTGTGTGATACAACATGCCCTGAGCTTTTGAAAATGCACTGATTAAATTTTGTTCTCGAGATGTAGTCTAGGGGCAGATGATTTTGCATGACCTACTGCAAATATAAAATGTCACTGTGTTAGTACATTTCCCCTATACTGTAAGCTGCTGAAGCATAAAAAGACATAAGTTTATAAGGAGGAGTTAGATTCAAACTTGTAAGAGAAGTCAGTTCTACATGCATTACTGAATGCTTTCAAGCACAAACTGTCTTTTAGACATCACAGAGCCTCCAAAGACCCAAAAGTGAATCTTGTTGCTCATTTAGGAATTTACAGGTTTTTATTCAAATCCAGTTTTAATTATATCTTAAGGAAATACATAATAGATTCAAAGAACTTTATATGTTTAGGAATGAAGGAGTCACTCCATGATGTTGCAGGCAGATATAGTCACCTTCTCATTCCCCTATTTAAGCTCTTTTATGTACCCAGCACACATTGGATAAATTCTCAGTTACCTGTCAGTACACATGGTGCATTTGTGAACAGACCCAGCTAGCTTACTTGTCCTCTGCAGCCTTTACATGTCAATGAGAGTAAAATGCTGAGAGTACCTTTCTCCTTACCATTTGTCTACCACTGCTTGAATTACAGACTAAATCCAACAGATGCCATGTAACCAGTGCCCAGCCCTATTATTTAGTATGTTAATGAAAATCATATCCAGTTTTATCATATCATCATGTGTGTCTCCCAGCTTATGTGGAACAATTGCTTGGCCTGATTAACATCTGTGAACTCACCATTTAAAACTTTCTTTCTCTAGTATTGGGGCTCATTTTCCTTAATAAAATTAGCATGGTGATAGTATCTATCTACTAAGATAAAACTGCTGGGAAAATTAAAGTGGTTGTAAGTGTATGTTAAAATTAAGTTAATATTGTGCACAAAACTATGAGGGGCATAAAATGTGTGCCATGTGCACATTTTCTTTCTTACTGAAAAATCCTGACCAGAACAATTGCTGAAGTGTGTGAAAGGAGGAAAGCCATTGGAGAGTCTTTGAATGAGTGGAAACATTTCTCATGGAAGAATAAGTAGGTTTTTGGTAAATAGAGTTTAAAGAATCTAGGGAAAGGAAAGTCATTATTCAAGAAAGGGAGGAGTTAGGTTGTGTTTAATCGGAGGACCACTATCTTCCTCCTGCCCCCTGCATACTGTGAACAGAAAGACAAATGCTTGGCAATGCTTTGGAATGCATCATCCCCATGAGTTCAATTCCTTTCTCTCTTACTCCCTCTCAATACCACCTGTGGGAGACAGCAAAATGATGAGATGAGAAGAAATTGCAGACCTGTGATCACCAAACTTGGGAAGAAGAAGACTGGCCACAGTATGCCATCTGTGTATACACAGAGAGTTTGAAACCAGCCTGGGCTACGGGAGATCCCATCTCAAATGAAGCTCCCCTGCAAACAAAAATGATGGAACTTGTAGGCTTGTGATGTAAATTGGAAAGGACAGAAACTGCAAACTGTAGGCAGACCAACCATACTTTGAAAATAAGGAAAATTATGTAATAAATATATCAAAAGCAATATCTGGAATAGAATGATACAGCATAGAATATAAAAAACATTCCCTGGGCCCAGACAACCACTCCCCCACCCTGCTCCAATGGATTCTATACATGATTTTGAAGGAAATCATTATACAAATATAGATCACAAAGTATATGTGAAGTAGATTTTCTCAATTGGGTAATGCTAAACTGACTTTCACTGTAAAACTGACAACTTTTAGAACAGTCACCTTGAAAATCTTGAGTTCAGTTGAATGGTTGCTATACCTGTGACACTCACCACAAGACTTACCTATCCTCCCTTTCTTCAGGGAGAAACAAGCTAAGAAGTGTGTGGATGAGCAAAGAGATAGTATCTCTTGTACCAACGTGGGAAGGTGTGAAATGATGTCCTGTAGGTGATGCTGAGGGCAAACTCAGAGCTATAGTAAGTCTGAGTTATGCTGTCAATCTTAAGCACAGAACAGAATGTGTTCATGGCAATGTAGGTCTAAACTAAATGAGGGTAAATGATGAAGAAGACAAGGTCAAGAATAAGAAGCCAGCAGCTGGTAGAAAGGAGGTGATCTAACACTGGAGATAGGATAGAACCATCAGTAGAGGGTAGGGACAAAGAAACCAGCTTTGTCAGGGTGAAGAGAGAAACATTGGCTCTTCCCTTCTGAGTCACCAGCTCACACAGAGGAAACAGTTGTAATACTGTGTGTGGCTGTCAAACTCTCTCTATTTTCAGAATGCTGTGGTGCTTTCATGTTAGAGTAGACAGTTTGCTAGTATGAGAATGAAGTATTAAATAAAAAAAGCCCATGTCATCAAAGTTGTTTGGAAATTAGTAAGGAATGGGATAAGACCAAATTATGAAGTATAAGAATATGGATAAAAGAGCAAATGGCATACTTATAAACGTTGTTCAGAGAAAATGAGTGATAAGATATTTTCATCAAATTAAACTCCACATTTTCTTTAGGGAACAATCTATATATTGTAAATTTGGGTTAGATTTCTTCTCATCTGCTATCACAGACCTCTATGCTTCTACCACAACTGGCCACTCAGATTTCCCGCTATAAATGTCTATCTCAGAAGGATAATCTCATATGTGTTACATTTCTTATACCTGCCTAGTGCTCTGGTTGGCAACTAGAAGTGAAATAAAGACTTGTCAAATGTAGACAAATGACTAAGCAAAGCAAGGTCTCCTTAAGGAATTTCACTTCACATTTATTATTAGCTATGCTTTTGGAAAATTTTTGGTCAAAGAAAGAGAAAGAGAAATCAAGGCTGACCTCGAGTGATAGAAGGGTTGAGTGATAAAGATTCTCCACCAACCCTGCTCTGAGTTTGCTCCTCAGGATTCACATGATGGTAGGAGAGGACGGACTCTACCAAATTGTCCTATGATCTCCACATATGCACCTTGACACTCATGGACACACAATACACAGAGTAAATAAAATTTAATATTTTAATTAGGAAAAAATATTGAACTCATATACTTACTTTAAAAAAAAAACAAACCTGTAGTGTGTGTGTGTGTGTGTGTGTGTGTGTGTGTGGTGTATGTATGTGTACAGCATGTGCTGTACTATTTACTTGTAAAGAATTTTACATGTTTTGATTATTATATTACTACATTATCTCTTTGAGATCGGGCCTCTTACTGACTCCTCACCATTTTGGGGCTAGGCTGGCTGGCCAGAGAGCTCCATGGTCTTGCTCTTTCTATCTGCTTTTCTACCTCCTCCTGTCCATCTCCCCACACTTTCACATGCAAGTATCTGTTTAAGGGAAAAATGCATTGCTTCAAGTCCAAAATTCCAAGGGAGAATCTGATTGGCCATCTTAGTTGTGTCATGGACAGGTTTGTATTATAAGTAGACCCAAGAGGACTTGCATAGAAACAGTTTTGGGAGAGTTATGTATGACAGGCAGGACAGGAACCAGTACAACAGAAAAGAAAAGACCACTATGGAGAAAAGGTAGCACTTCCTGTGTCTAAGAAACTTAAAAAAAAAAAAAAACTTCAATAGGACCCATATCCCCAAGTTAACCCACCCTAGAGCAGAGGACATACACTGCTGTCAGTCATTTGCTGGTGGCTGTTATTTGCAATGATAGCACTCTGGCTGCTCAGGCTTGTGCTGAATTTATAACAAACTTTTGGAAAGGTCCTTAGGCAAAGAGACACTGACTTGGGCAGTTACAAGTTGGTGATGCATATCTGCTTTCCTGACCACTTTTTTGTGTTCACCAGCCACTAACAGCCAGCTGAGAATTGAAGCCCTTTGTATTATTAAGCATGAAATTCTAGCTTGGCTATTAATTTCTTTCCTGTTGTTGGGAGCAAACACACTGAACAAATCAACTTAAGGGAAGAGGGTATTATTTAGCTCACAGAAGTTACAGTCCCTCATGGAGTGGCAGGTCCTGAAGAATCTAATTACATTGTACTTAAAACAAGAAGTAGAGAACAATGAACACTGCTGCTTGCACTTCATGGTTATTTTATACCTTCTAAGACTCTAATTCAGGGAATGGCGCCACCTACTGCTAGTGTGATTTTTCACAACTTAACAATAAACTGGATCAACGTATTCCCTCACAGGAGCACTGGAGACTAAATAATTCATCCCAGATGTGGCTGGTGTTCTGGCCTATCTCCCAGGTTACCAGAGATCCTGTTAGACTGACAGTTAACATTAAGCATCACATCTCAAACAGCATATGGAGGGTAATACCTTCAATAATGAGTACAGGATTAAAGAGAATAAAAAGTTACCTCTATCATTTGGTGACACACATTGTTCCAGGGGAGGCAGTTAGAAAATCATTTGAATATAAAAAGAGGACTGTGATAGACATATGTACACAATTCTCACTAAGAGAATGCTAAAAGGGGTGAGATTGTCACCTTAAAATTAGAAGCAGAGATTAAAGAGCTGGTGTCTCTGAAACACTTATTTCTTGGTTTGTTTGTTTTTGTTGTTTTTTTTTTTCACCTGAAGGGAATCAAACCCCATACCTGTTGTAAATATGAATCACTTGCCAATAAAGCCAGTTTACTAAACAGTTTATGGAGACATTTTCTGTCTTGTCTACTGAATCTTCAAGAGGGCAGAGGAGCCAGGGCAGAGAGGATCCATTAGAAGATGTGAAAGAATGAAACTGAATTCATCACAATTATGATTCAGTTTACATATCATCCTTAAAGACATTATTTATTTATACATTCATTCCCTAGAGCATAAAACCCTGTGGGTAGGAAAGTGAAAGTTACTGTGAACACAGTTATTGAGTAGTTAGATGGCTGTTGATTTAAATCCTCAGGGAAAAGAGAAACATACATGAGAGGCCCAGAATACCAAACTGAAGCATGTTTTTGTAAAAGGCTGCATTAATGGTGGTAAGTCATTTTAAAATGTAGGAGAAACAAAACCAACATATTTTCATTCATGTGAAAAATCTGCTATAACTTAAAAATCTACTGTAACTTAAATAGGAACAAAAATACTTCAAGATGTAATACTTTAGAAAGTATTCAAAAAACACATCACTATGTATAGATTTTTTCCTAAGATAATGAATGTATTGACTGAAATTACCAGAATTAAAAGTGAATATTTTCCTCTAGATTTCTCAGCAGTGGTGTATATGGTATACACATTAATTGCACTTTTAGATATTCGTTTAATGTTGCCTCATGTATATACTCATATTCTAAAATGTGAGAAATATAACCCCTAAGACACTCTAGAATCTATGAATGACATTCAGGTTGAAAACAATTTTCACAGTAGGTTTGATAACTATACCCTGAGTAGTAAGAACCAGACTCATTCTTAGATATCACAAGAGGAAAGGCCTACTCACTATTGAATAGCAAGAATTCTTACCCCCCATTTATTACCATAGAGTATTTAGAAATATGTATGTGTATAAAATAATCCAATGCCTACACTAAGAATTACAATCTACTAGAAATTGTAGGGTAATGCCTCTAACACTTACTTGTCTCTTTGACTAATTGCATTATTTTTGTCATTTAAAAACTATTGTTAAGGTAAATGTATCATTCAGAAAAGAGAAAAAAATTGTGACAGATTAGCATATGATTTATATGCACTAAAATTTACACAGGGTACTCTAATTCTTTTTAAAGAAAATTTATGTGTATTTTCCAAAAAGACAGAAGGGGTAAGCAAGTCACCCAAATGAATACAATGTAAAGGACCGGAAATACAAACCAAGGCTTGTCTGGCTTCAGAAAACTTTTATACTACATTATTTTTAAATAAATCAATAGCTTAAATAGCTAATATTTTAAAAGAAATATATTCTTCTTAGTTGTAATGGACATTTAAAATTCACATAACGTTCTAGGTTTGCAAGAGTCTTTACAATCATTTATTTCTTTTTTTTTCTTGTGTTGCAATAATACAGCCTTCCATAAATACTAGAAAACAAAGGCATACAGAGATATTCTTTGATTATAATTATCAAACATAGACTACAACTGTATATTTTACTTTGGGAATTTAGGATATTTCAAATTTTCATTTGTAAAATGACTTTCATAGAGTCCCACATATTCCTAGCATTATGCAATAGTCTACATTTACAATATATTCCTTGGATACTACACATATTTCCTATTTTTTACAGCATTTTGGTAGTATTATATATTAATAAAGTGTGCTATACATTTTATTAAAAGTATGTTTGCATATACAATAAAATTAGAGTTTCTATTTGAGTTATAATTTTGAACAGAAAAACAAACTGACAGTCTAACATAGCAACTAATTAGTACACTTGATCCTTATGATAAAACCTTGTATTTTTATTCTAGCCTATATAAAATATTCTACTTTTTTTATCTTTAGATATTTTTCACAATGTCTGTAGACTTACCTTACCTAGCCAGAATAAAATATATATTAAAATGATCTCAAGATCTATGAGGTAAAATGTCAAAATCCAGTCCCTCCAGCAAAATCAGGAAAGGTATCAGCAGATTTTTACTTCTCAATAAGGAAAAACTGTGACATGCAGCACATGTTCTTTATTGGTCATCAAGATAAAAGCATTTACTGTTCTCTAACAGTGTTTGAGCAAATATTCATTCGCTCATACACCTTTTAGCAAACATTTACCAAAGTCCTTATACTATATAGAGAATTTATTTCAGATCAAAGCTTTGCCTGAATCGGATTGAATCTATGATTACATCTTATTGAACATTCATTTTTAAAAATGAGATCTTTACAGACATTTCAAAACTATACTTTTTAAATTTTATTTTATGTTTTAAATCTGGCTTGTGGCTATAGCCTTGAATATAATGTCGAGAAAATGTAAAAACTTGAAATTGTACGCCCACGAAAGTTACTCTTTCATAAAATCCAAATATAACATTTGATTTATTTTGCTGATTTCTTTAGATAACATTTTAAAAGAAAGTTTTGGTTCAGAGTGAAAGTAAGCAGCATATAAAATAATTCCTAGATATGCCAAAACCATACATGCTTAGTTTTGACATTTCACATCTGAGTGGTGTGGTGTATTTGTTAAAACTGTTAAGCTTACATTATCACATCATAATTGTAGTGCCCAGTTTACATAACCTTAATGTGTGCTATATTGTCTGTATGTTTATGCAATGATATTTGTCATTATGGCATCATGCAGTATATTTTTACTGATCTAAAAATTATATGTCCTTTGCCTATATAAAATTCTATATACACAGCTATCTCTTCACTCTCTACATAGTTTGACTACTGTCTATATAATAAAAATGATTGTTTTTACAAGGTAAGATTTTGATGAAAATTACTAAAATAACTTCTTTAGAAAATTATGTTGTATTACTTATTTGAAAACTTTCTTACATTTCAGAAATTTCCCTTAAATTGATAGTGCTTATTGCTCATTATTTATTTCATAGAATCAAACATTTTTATATAGCTTTATCAACCAGTCTCCCTGAATCTACTTTTATTTTCTTTTACTATTCAGTTAGGACCTTATCCCATGGGATGGAAGCATGAATATCCAGAAGGGGTCTTATATCCTCAGTTAATTTTCAGTTGAAACACCTTACAGAAACACCAGAGGTGCTTGATTCTAAATCGATCTCATTTGTTAAGAATAGCTATCATAAAGGTCTACAACACATTTAAAACATACCCCTCTACCCCTTGTCCTAAAAAGCTCATAGCCATCTCCTGATGCAAAAATATACCTAGTTCATCTGTAAGTATTTGGATTCTGAACAGAATTAACATTGTTCAAATGTTAGTTTTTTTTCAGAGGCTGTGGGTAAATAAACTCCTAACTTCAACATCCTGTAAAATCAAAATCAACTCACATACTTCCAGTTTATAAGAGTACAAAGAAAACATTCTCCAAAACAGAAGGCTAGAAGAACTGTTAGACCAGACCAAAGAAAGACCCAAACCTATCAGGACAAATGCCAAACCCTTCAGCTGTGTGTCCTGCACTCCAGGCTCATGAGGGAAGCAGCTGAGCTTCATTGAGCTCTGGGAACTCTGACCATCCATTTCAGCTACACTCGGCACTTGCAACTTCTCTCTCTGGCTGGCTTCACACACTGGCTCCAGTTTACCTTAGTCTATACCACGGTTCCAACTTGCAGTAAGGATTGGTCAAATTATTAGTCCTCTTCTCGTTCCATGTCCAAGCAATATAATATATAGTGGGACTTATTTTGTTTTCTTAGGTTGTTGAGTTCTAGTTAAATAATTATATCTGACATAGTTTGCTTGTTAGTCTCCACTTTTTTTTTAGATTTTTTTTTCTCACTACCTTGTTTTCCAGTTTCTGGAACTGGAGTTGTATAGAATCTTTCTTCAGGGCTGAGGATGGCTCCGTGCTTGAGAGCACTTGCCAGGCTATGTGGAGCTCCACTCACCCACTCTGTGTAGCTCACAAATACCTGTAACTCCAGCTCCAAGATAGGATGTCCTCTCTGGTCTGTGTAGAAACACACACACACACACAAACACACATATTGAAAATATATCTTTCATAAAGCAGGGGCTTTTCTCTCCTCTAGCTATATTTATTTACAACATCAAGGCAATGATGTGTCACATACATATTCTTAAAAATCCTCCAGATCTGTTTCTTAGTTCTTGCTTACCTCTTCTCTGGCTTCCCATGTGGACTTTTAACTCTATTCAATATCTAATGTTTCTAGAGTTTCTTCAAACTTACCCACAAACAAAACTTCATTTCTTTCATTATCATCCTTTTCCAAGCACCAACCAGGATTAATCCTATGGTCTTTATGCCAAGTGCTGCTACTTTCTTTCGTTGCTCATATGCCTGTGCTTGCTGCGAGTTCAGTCCATACTAATTTCTCACTCTTATTTTCTCAACTACCTGCATAAACTCTTTATCCAGTCTCCTCTTCATCTGTCAGTCAGAAAGACATATTTGAAAAGGGAAATTAACATCAATAGCTTTCCCAGCTCCCAGGATAGTCTATCACTTACCTCTCGTTTTTCTGATCAAACTAAGCTGGCTTTATTGTTTATTCCTAAGCCAAATTCATTTTTTTCAAGGAGATTTTGTGCTGTTGGCTTATTTACTCATTATTTCTCATGGGAAGATCTGGAAGCTGTTTACTTCTTCAGGTCTTTGCTCAAAAACCTTCCTGAGAAAGGCTTTCCCAGAGCAGCTTATAGAAATAAGCCACAAATGTTCTTTAATACTCTATTGGACAGGGCTAGTTGAAAAGAAATGCAGTCTTATTGCTGATACTTTGTTCTTAGTTATAGTTTGTAGTTTCCCCAATTCTCAAGTTAAGACAGATGCTCCAGTAGAAGCAGCACTTTGTCCTATTTTTATTCCTGTACCCGTAGTAGTTCAAACTATGTGTCCCAAACTATACACTATTAAGTAAATGAAGGAAGGTAAAAAGGTTAGATGGGAAAGACTGGAGATCACAGGAAATGAGAAATTGAATTTATACCACATTAAAGCCCTGCACTTTGACAACTGCTGTGTGTGTGTGTGTGTGTGTGTGTGTGTGTGTGTGTGTGTGTGTGTGTTTGGGGAGAAGTGTTTTTCTGATGTCTACAATGGTATAATTGCTTTTAGGTCAGTCACGTGATTGAGTACTATTAATTATTTTGGAAGAAAAAGTGACAGAAAAAAAATTCTGAAACTGAAGTAGAAGAGAATTACTGCATTGGGCATTCCCACAGCCTGTCACTCAAGCCAAAGGAAGAACAATCAATTGATCTAATTTGATTCTTAACAATATTAGGTTTTTTTCCTTTTGTTTTTTAAATTTATTTTCCCTATATCATAATCTCTGCAAAGCAAGTGTTCTCTAGCACTATAAGGCTATTATACATTATGATCAATTATAATTCTTTGTGGATGATGAAATGCATATTGTGTTTACTTTAAAAGCTAATCAGGGTCTATTCAAGATTATCAGTAAAATAAACTTGCTTTTACCATTTTTTTCATATTTTTCAGTCAAATTGTTCATAAGATGAAGTCTACCCAAGTCACTGTCTTAGCAATTGATTTGTGGTACAACTGAATTTGAAATCTGCCCCTTCCCCCCACCTCTGCTGAGAGAGAGAGAGAGAGATAGATAGATAGAGAGAGAGAGAGAGAGAGAGAGAGAGAGAGAGAGAGAGACATAGGCAGAGAATAAGAGACATAGAGAGACAGAGACACACAAAGCATGTATAATTTCATAATACTAATTTGGGTAGAGATCCCTCTAAGACATCAACACATGGACATGGGCATTGAGTTTTCTTTCTTTTGAAGAGTAAGGTTTATGTTGTAAATTTGTCCTCTTCACTCCTTGGTTATCAAAAATAATGTCTAAGATTATTATAATGACAACAAACTATCACTTTCTTGTTACCTGGATTCTTAGCAAAGTCACAAAAGCTTTGTGAATTTCAGTTAAAAATCTGTGTTAAAAATGAAGATGACATGGCTTTGTTTTAAGATTCAAGTCAGATAAAGTACAAATGCCGAATAGCGGAGAAAGTACTGATGGTGGTGGCTAACTGGTGTTGGTCCCTCCTCTTCAGCATCTTAGTGAGTCATATTTTCTTGTTATTTAGAATCCACATACTCTTTAATCTTTAATGTAGTTGGGATATAGAAAGAGAAAAATCAATTCCTCTAAAGTCTAGATAACTCAGTTACCTAATTATATATGTTGTCCGCTAATTGTTCACTCCATACCTGCTTTATTGCTGGCATTCATCTGCCATCACTTAAAACATATTGCTGAGAACAAGGAAGCACTTGATTTAATTGGATACTACAATGTCTGGATTGAGTATTGCAGGCTTTATCTTTCTCACTTATCTAATGCAGAAGCTACTAGGCAGTGTTAATTGGGTACTAAAGCAAATTGGATTGTGGAAAGGGTCTTCTTAACAACATTTTACACAATGTGAGGCAGCAAAGCCACAGGTGTTACATATTCAAGTGTCTGCTATGGGTGTGATTTAAAATCCTTGACAAACTATGGCTTACTGTTCAATGTTACGACTTCCTAAAGTCAAAGTATTTTATATTCTCACAAAGCACCATGATTGCTGTGATTAAAATGGCAAATAATGATGAGAACAGCCAGTTTTAGAGATTTATAGTCCTTGCAAGACTCAGTACTGTTATAGACATAAGAATATAGTTGGTATATGGTATTTTAGCAATTCTATGAACAAAACTTTTATGAATGTATTATTTACATATAGCAGTTTTCCCAATAAAGAATTAAACAAATTTTTGGAGGGAAAGGTTGTTCTTTTGTTTTTTGTTTGTTTTTTTTTTTTCCTTAACAACAGAAGGACTTAATCCAGTGGCTTAAAGATCTTGACTCCAAATCTTAATGCTGTGATGGGATAAGCATTTAACAGCTGACGGCCCTGTTTTTTCTTCTTGGTTGTTTGTAATGAAATACATTTTGAATACATTATTATTCAGTAGTACATTCAGCAAATGTTTTTCTGAATATCCATTGTATATAAGCACTGGTCCTGGAGTAGCTTTTTTTTTTTTTCAAAGCAGTAGGAAAAACATACTATAATTACTGCCACTGTGAACGTCTGGTTGGCACTGATTGAACATTGCAAATACCACAACATGCCTGGTGGAGTTCTAGACATATAGTGAGAATAAACAGCACAGGGGGTGAGAAAAGACTGAGATTAACTTACTACCTGGGAGAAACCCCCTCTGCAGTCCTAATTTCCTTAATTGAGTATAGGAATTATACAAATATGCCTAAGGTTCTAGAGATTGATTACAGTTAAGTCTTGCCCTTGATTCACTGAGAAGTGCAGAAGTTATGTTTTCCACTTAACTATATGAAAATGTTTATAAAAAAGGAAAGACTTTACAGATATATGGGACAGTGTTCACGCAACCCTGGATTCTGGAAAGGAAAAAGTTCATTCGAAGTGCAATAAAAGCTGTAATTGGCAGTGCATAGCAAATACTTAGGGAGTAGTGTGTCACAAAGCTCAGGAGATTCTTTCAAGCACTCTTCTACCACCTCTTTTTTAAGCTAATAGAAAATCTTGCATAACATTTTCTTTATTTCTCCAAGGGAAGGTGATCTTTGACCTTTGAAAGTCTTCTTGAAAGACAAGTGTTTTAGAAATGAGTACACTGACCTTCCGAGGGCCCAGGAAGCCAGTCCACAGAGCTAATTTGTAGTCTGTTGGCCTTTGCTACTTTACTGTATAACTGTATACAGGAATTAAAAATGACCCCACCCCCACACTCTTGGAAATGAAGAACTAGTACTTAGCCATGCATCAGATCAGTTTTAGAAGGGTACATTGAAACAAAATAATAAATTAGCAAATGAATATATAATATACTCATTTATAGTCTCTGATAGCATATGTAGCACCTCAATGAAAATGTATCCAGTAATGAGACCTGCAAATGTGTCCTCATCTCCCAAGGAAAAGGCATATAAGACTTTCCAGTGCTAATCATTACTTCACTATTCTCAGTATCTCATTTCAGTTATTGGTATAGATACTGTGTTAAGTATACACATGTAACAAGCTAAGAGAAAAGGATACAACTCTTGATTATGTTCCTTAATGTCTATTATTTAGAAGCACATAGTGAAGACTAGCTGGCTTGTGTGGGGCCCCAGAAGAAAGTGTTGGGTTACAAACATCTTGTCTCTGAAAATGAGCAAGTTTTCTTATCCGCAATTTTCTATGCTGGCATCCCAGTGAGCTAGTCCTGCAGCTGTGCAGGCTGAAAGCAGATGTTGCCCTGTCAGGTGTCTTTGATTCTACTTCAGAAACCACAGGAAGCTGGTTGTAGAGAAATCATCAGAACAGGGAAATGGCAACCTCCATTGTATGCTCATAGAAGAGGCATGGTATTCAGCCTCAATTTGGGGAGAAGATAACAAGAGTCTACAGTGGAGTGGTGGAAATTGACTGCTGACTCCCACTGAACTCCTGCTCTGCTTTGTAGCTAATAAATATTGCAATTTTTATGTCATCATTCATTTAGATATAAACTTTTTGATAGCAGAGGCATATTCTAACCGTTTTGAATACCCATAACCTAAATTAGTGTATAAAACTCTGTCATATAATAGCTTCAGGTTTCAGTGTTTTGAACTGAATTTATACATAGGGATTTGAGGGATGGAGGAGGAAAAGGAGCAGCCATAGAGACCAGAAATAGTATTTACTAAGTAGCTTGGTGCAAGGAAGTGTTTTTATATTATGGCATTTTACTTTATTTTTATAAAATTCTATGTATTTGGTGATAGCATTTTCATTTTGTTCTGAAAAGGGTTGAAATGTCTAAATAAATTGCCTGTAAGCATATTTCTAGTATATTACTGAGATAGAATTCAAATCCATGTTCACCTAACTACAGAGGCTGTGCTTTTTCTCATGCCTCATAATCACCACTTTCTTTAAACCAACAACTAAGATTTAGTTCTATCACAGTAGATGCACTTTTACTGTAAACTCAGTCTGTATAATGTGAACAGGTTGTGTGAATATGTATAAAAATTATGCAATTTAAACATAACGGCAATGTTTCTACTAAATTGCTTATTTTTTTCTGGTAGAAAAAGGAAATTATGTTCATTTTCATAGATTTCTGGAACCTTTATCAAAGTATTCATGGGCTTTCGAGTTTATTAATTGAAAGATAAATTTAAATATTTATTCTTATACAATCACTCAGAAGTGTCATAGAAAACTGTGAGTGGCCTAGTCAAATGAAGGACTGGCCCAACTTGTCTATAGAAAACATAAGACATTTCTTGTGATAGTAATAGTGTGTGGCGTGGCCATGTACTTTGCTTGGACTTTATAATGTGCAAAGATGAATTTCTAAAAATTGCTAGGCTAACTTATAGCTAATCTATTCAAAGACAATATGAATGACAGCACCTATCTTCTCCATTTGTTATTCTTGCAAATGAAGTCCAGTACTCCTACAGCTATCTTGCAACCTGTATAAATATATGACATTCTCATACAGAGGGAGGCCAGGCCAATGACTGACAAAGAACCTGAACTTTGCATTAAGTCAATCTTGATATTTGTGACCAACAGATGTTATTGTTAACAAAACTTTAAATTAGGATTTCTTTAATTTACAGCCACTGGAAAATTGGCCCAGATTAGAAACAAATGAGCTAGATCACATAACCAGTTCTCATATATCACATTATGATAGAGAATTCCTTGGATATGGTAGTATCTCATTAGATCTTTTTCTATTCATCTTATTTCCTAGTTGTAGAAGCAGAAGTGAGCCAGAAACTTCTGGCTTACAGTTCAACTAAGTAAATTTAAAGTTTGATTTCTAATCCTAAAATGAAAGTGTCATGCTTTTCAATCTGATCTGATCTAGGCTGAAAGAAACTCAAGAGCAGATTTAAAATCATCTCCAAGTTCTAACATGAAATAATAGGTTATCCTAATTTCTGGCTTCATACAACAGCAAAGACTTCCTTTTACTGAGCTACTGTCTGGAATCCAGTTAATAACTAGAACAGCTGGTGTCATTCTTGATTCACCAGGCATATCTCTCCCTGACTATACTCTCAACCTGTTCTGATGATTTTCTGCTCTCTGTCTCATCCATTATCTAAGCTCCATTAAGGCAAGGGTGGCATCTCATTTATGCACACTTCATTCCTTTGGAGGGCAGGAACCAGTCCATTCACATTGATAGACCTCACCACACTCAAGCTATCCACATAGAAAATTTAAAGACTGAGCCCTTTCATTATGTTTATATGCCTTTGTGTGTTTCCATCTTGTTTTCTTTCAGCTCAGGATCTAGAGAGCAGAAACTTCTGCAGGCAATCTTCTGGTTTTCCCCTTTGAGATGCCGATTTGTCTTTATGTTTGGTTTTGAATTGTACCTGGTTATGAACTAGTGCTTCTTCAAAAACTTTATGTCATTCTTGTCTTAGTTAGAAAGAACAAGCAGCATTAGCTCAAGTTGGAACTTGACCTTGCTTTTTGAAATCTAAATGGGTTTTGTATTTTTGTTTTAAAATAGACTTTTAAATGTTTAGCTTTTTAAAAAAATAGAAAACTGCTAATTTTTTTTTTCTGGACACAGAACTGTAAATTCTGTAATTAGTTCGCTCAGAATTGAAGAGTTTTTCCTGAAAACCTGAAAAACACAGGAGGAGTTTGCAGAAAGCATTTTTTTTCCAGTTAAATTTACCAAATATTTTTCATATTTAAATTTGTTACAGCATGGCACATGAGAAAGAACATTCAAAAAGGTGTCGCACGACCTATATTTTCCAGTCCCAGCTGCACTTCAAATGCATCGTGCTATAGTCAAAAAAGTTGCCCAATCTTAGCTATTTCTATGGGTAGAAATTACTTACTGCCTAATTTAGGAAATGTGATTCAATTTGTTTTCAAAATTCAATATAACTAGCAGTCCATCAAAGATCCCTTTCTCTGTATTTATTATTCTTTCAGTTATTATTTTTATTTTTCCATATATTGATAAAAATACAACATGTACACTCTTACACCTCAGTAAAATCCACACATCTAATATCTTATCCAATAGCTTCACATCAACAACCTGTGCTTCAACTATATGACATTGCTTCTTTCAATGAGCATATGAAGCTATTCTCTAGATAAAGATCATTCTGACTTTTTCAAATACCAAGTTCCTTCTCTTCCCTAGAACCTCAGCCTAACACCACATTGCTAAATGTCTTGCTTGTCCTACTCAGGCTGAATTAATGACAATATCTTTGGTTCCTCATTATTATTATAATATATTAACTACCTATTCTCTTCTCACAATATCAATGCATTACTTAAAATTAATCATCATAAAAAGGATACATGGTGAGACAAATATAACTAAATATTTATATAGAATATAACTAAATAGAAACAACTAATTTTTGATTATTCTAAGTAAAAAGTGGGCAGACCAAGTAATCTCTTTAAGATGCCTCAGAGATAGCAATCAAGAGAGAATTTTCTTATCTTTAAGAGTGGTGACAAAGAGATGATATGAATTTATTATTGCCAAGCTTTGGAGAAGATAGACTACTAAGTACAAATATGTTAAAATGTCTGATGATTGACTTTAATTGTCAACTTATCACATTCTAGAATCTCTTTTTTATTAAGAATAAAGTCATATTTTTATCCATATATCCCCTTATTCAAACTCCCTTCCTTCTCGCACCCCTCTCAGTCACTGTCTCTTCTCTCCATCTCTTTATCTCCTCCCCAGCAAGGGCAGGAGGTCCCAAGGTCCCAAGGTGGCTTAAGAAGACCATATTAATGGATGACTGCTTAAATCAGGTTGGCTAGTAGTAGACATGCCTGTATGTGGGGGAATCCAGTTGGTTATGTTAATGGAGTTTGGAAGAAATGCCTGTAGTGAATAGCACTGCTCCTTGGGGTTGTGTTTTGGGCTAAAATGTGGAGAAGTCACTGAGCAAGTCAGCATTCATTGATTGATTCTCTGCTCCTGTGTGTGGATGTGACCCACTTCCTCAAGTTCCTGATTTGACTTCCCAGAAATGATGCTAGAACTCATAATTGTGACCTAATAAATCCTTTTTTCCCTAAGTTGCTTTTTGTCAGGGTATCACACCAACAGAAATAAAAGTAGGACATAACTTTTATTAAAAATGAAATCTGGCTTGCCTAAGAAATTGCTAATTATCAATGACAGTTGGATGCTCATAAACCTGAACTGCTATGGTTATTTGAATATCAACCCCTGACAGCCCAATCTTACCTGACATTTATGTCTATGCCTTAAAAATAACTTATTTGTTAATTATGTTTTATTTTTAAGATTATAATATAGTTACATCATGCCCCTTAGTTTCCTTCCCCCAAACTCTACTGTGAACCCTTTCTTGCCATTTCAAAGTCTTGTCTCCCGTTTCCTTTAGCTGTTGCTATCTGCATATATCCCATGTGATGCTATAATGGCTGCTATATTTCTTCCAAAAATCTGCTTTTATTTGCTGGAGAACATGACTTTAAGAACAGAAACCATTTACATGAGGACTTTAATGTGCCTTTCTTGTGCATTCCACATTAGGCTACATTTTCCTTACCAGCAATAAAAATGCTCCCTAATGAAAAAAAATAACTCAAAACCATGTATACTATATTTTACTCACTCAGTTGTTTACTTGAGTGATTGATCACACGAATAATTTTTGAGCATCCATTGAACGTATATTGGGGAAAAAATCATGCAAACTGGTAGCAAAAAATGCAATTCACTGAGAATTGCATACTGAAGTATGCAGAATTCAGGTTTTAGTCCAGTGAGAATGGATTTGCACCTTAGATTTACCCCTGATCGATTATATGGTCTTGAACCAGTCTCAAATCTTCCTAATTGTCTGCTGCTCTGTTAGGAAAATGGCTTAATGAGGGTGGGGTCTTGTTTTAGTCAGTCTTCTTAATATTACTCCATGATATGTATCACAGAGCCTAATCACACAAATTTGTTCTAGATATTATATAAAATCATGAATAAAATTCAAGTACCTTGTTAGTAGGATGCTGTTTGAATGGAACACCAGCAGAATCTTCAAAGGGACATTATTAAATTAATTTGTAAAGACTCAATAGAACATTGTGTGCAATTAATGTACAATGTCAATGTCAATCAAAATTATAATTAGAATATAATAATAGTGAGCATACTCAGTATGTTATAAGCAGTATTTTAGCACACTTTGTATATTAAATAATTTAGCTTCTTAAAGATTTTACATTAAGCATTTTTTCCTCAGTCTTATTTTACACATGAGGTAGTTAAGGTAATAAACGCATTTGTCTCCAGTCAATATAGTGTTGAACATGGATACAAACATGCTCTTTACCACAAGCTGTCAGTGTCTTTCTTTTTTAGTGGATGCCATGAGAAACAATGGCAGTCAAAATTTTCCACTTACTCAAGTTTGAGGTTAATATATAATAGAGTCAATATCCTAGAGAAAACACTCTACAGCTTACCTAGGGTTTGAACTACTGTGAAACCTCTTTTTTATCTATAAAAGGCTCCAGGAGGCTATGCTTACTCAGCATTTAGAATAAGGTGATTATTGTGTAAAAATAAAACATTATTTAAATGCATCATTATCTATAAAAAGTGAGGTTTTGTATACTACTATGTTAGTTTTGTACTGCTTTATGTAAAATGACTTTCTCCACCTTTTGTTTTTATCCTTCATGTGAGATGTGAGAAAAATTTCTAGGTCCCTTATCCAAGTAACCCATTCTTCAGTCCGATTCATACTGCTTTATCAGTATGCATTTTCAGCCTTAAAACTTTTGTCTTATCTTGGAACTGGAGAGATGGCTCAGTGAGTAGCATGATTGCTACATAATAATGAGATGAATTCAGATTCTTAGTACCCATGTACAAAGAGCATGGAATCATGTCTGTTTATAAGGAGATGAAGATAAGCAGATCCTTGGGGCTTACTGGTCAGTCAGTCTAAAATATTGATGAGAAAAGATTCAGAAAAAAAGTAGATGCTGGTAGTGGACAACACCCAACATTGACCTCTGGCCTTCACATATGTTCACATACACATAAATGCACACATGCACTAACATGTAAACAAATACAGAAGATAATGGTCTTAAATACAAATGCATTGTCTGACATCTACATTCTTTTTAGCCTCAACTCACTATTTCCTCTTCCTGTATCCACATGATTCTGTTGGGATCACAATCCATTCTCTAGTCCCAATCAAATGTTTGCATATTTACTCTTTCTTTTCTCCTTGAGTTACCTTACTGTCCTTAACTTGTCCAAGTCATTTCTACTCATCCTT
The DNA here is from genome assembly GCA_004025045.1 of Sigmodon hispidus. Taxonomy (NCBI): domain Eukaryota; kingdom Metazoa; phylum Chordata; class Mammalia; order Rodentia; family Cricetidae; genus Sigmodon; species Sigmodon hispidus. Next base: position 51,217 of record PVIH01008333.1, on the reverse strand, counting down.
CAGGTCTCTCCTTGGTTTTTATCACTTGAGAGCCAGAGATATTTCCTCAAGTCTCTCCTACCAATCTTCCCTTTCCACAGATCTGACATTTCCACAGAACCAGGATTATACTGATAATTAATGTCCTCACCATTATGCTCCAATTTTACTACAGTAGATAGCATATAGTAATGACTTTAAAATATTTGTTTAAGGGCTGGGTAGGTGGTTTGTCATCCATGTGCTTGCTATGTGAGCATAAAAACATAAGTTCGGATCCCCATACCCATGTAAAACTCTGGGCACACCAATGGTACCCTTCATCTTAGCACAGAAAATAGGAATATCCCAAGGATTTGACTTATTAGCCTGGGTGAATTGTCAGCCTCTATGTTCATCAACAAACCTTCATCAAAAACAGAGATGTAGAGAAATATAAGAAGATACCTGATGTTCACCACTGGCCTATGCACATGCATGCTTAGGTGTACATAACTGTACATGCACATATATCACATGGACACAAATAAATGAGTAAGCCATAGTTGCATATCAAAAGCAAGAAATATTGTGTTGACATCATGAACCAAGTAAGCAATGTCTTTTCTGCAGTCAAAAGCTGACAAGATTAGCAAATATAATTGGATCTTCTAATATTGTCATTGCCTATCATAATAAAAGAATAATTTAGCATTCTTATAACACAAGTAAGTCACACACTATATCAAAAGATAGCTTTGGTTTTCCTTTCCATGATGACTTTATTTCAAGTAAATAGGGAATGGAAACCTGGCAAGGCTATACTTAAAATTTAGAGCCATCTTGGACTTTAACCACAATGTGTACAGCATATTAAAAGAGATAATTGTGTCATATCTTAAGTCTGTGGTATGTGATTGTGAAAAGGATCTGATGTCTTTACAGCTTCAAAGGAGCAATTGTTTCATTGAATAGTCATTTCATTTCATTTGAGATGATTAGCTTAGGGGCCCTGTTCACAGCATGATAGAGTGGCGTTCTTCATGCTAAGTAAGTCATCGCATATAGTTCATACAGCTAGCCAAGCATCTATTGTTAGAATGAAAGGAGGCTGATAAGGAGAGTCTATTTGTAGTAGAGGAGCACTTGGAGAATTGTCTTTTATACTGATAAAAGCATTTACAATGAGCCACATTTTTGTTGTAGCCGTCTATGAATTACTGTTGTCTGAGTTGAACTCTTGATTTAGTGTTTTCTTTTTCTGACAATAAAAAGTTCTCTTTGTTTCACAGATGGGCATGTACACTATAAAAACAGAATGGTTGCTTTGCAAGATTTTTGCTGTATTTGGCAGATATTCATTTGAAATTGTTGAGGATTTTTGGATAATTCTGGTATGTACAGAATGAATGAATAAAAGAATAAGTGAGTGATCAAATGCATATTATTAAACAGTAATACATGGAAGTGAGACATTTTAATAGGTACTTTTCCATATGATCTTTTTTTGTAATCTGCTTAGGAGTCCATTATTTTTATGCTGTAATTCAGTGAACTCTTTCCCTTTTTTGGTGGATGAGAAAGTCACCAAAGAGACTGAGTGACCAAATCTGAGTTATTCAGCAAGTGTCGAAGCCAAGAACTGGAACCCAAGACACAGATGTTAGTCTTTCAATATCAAAATTTGATAAAACAATTGCTAACCAACAAGACGTAAGAATTCTTTATTTTTAAGTTGAATATTGCTTCCAAAGATATTCTTATAGGTGTCTCAGAGAATAATGTTTTGAAATTACCTTTTTAATAGCAAAAAACGCAAAAGCGATTATTGTAATGTTTTATTATTACAAGTGATGACCTTGTTGATTGTGGAAGTCAACATACTGTGCTGCCACACTGGTGATGAAGACAATAACTTTTTCAGAATACTTTCTCCTAACATGCCAAAGTTGATTATGATCTGTGCATCATCCTTTCTTCAGTTAACAGGCTTTTACCTTACAACTAGGATATTGGGGATAGGGTGGTCATTTTTCAACTCGACACAACTTCCAATCACTTAAGGGGAAAGTCTCAGCAAATGATTGTATAGATTGCTTTGATTGTTGGAATATCTGTGAAGGGGTGGAGAAATGCTTTGATTGCCTTAGTTGATGTGGAAAGACAAAAGTAGGTGGCCTACTTTTCCTGGTATGGGGCCTTGTATTGTTTAAGAGCAGAGAAAGGAAGGTGAGCATTGGGCATCATGTATTTTAGACATTATTTTGTCTCTGATCTGGAATATAATATGACTAGTCTTGAGCTCTTACCTTGACTTCTCCACAGTAATAGATTCTAATCTGAAACTATAATCCAAAGAAAACCTTTCTTCCCAAAATTGTTTTTATCCAACAGAAATCAAACCAGAACAGGATGGATGAGGAGACAAAAGTCTACACCAATTTTTCTGGAGCCCAGTTGGAAATTGTAGAATGACTGCCTTGTTCCTAAAGAAACTAGTTATTATCCATTCATTTAATGAAAAATTTCATCCTGTACCAAGCCAATTTGAAGAAAGATTGAACAAATATTTTACACAAAACTCAAGTAAAAGACAACAACTCATTAAATGTGACTGGTCCAGAAGCATCTACACTAGGGGTTAGAGAAGTAGCAATAGACTTCTAGATCAGAACACTGAGAGCTCAGAGGCATGGAAACAGCATTGATGTTTTCAGAGGTAGTTTGTGTGAGACCTGAGAAGATTTTAACTGAGATGGTGTCATCACTGGCAAAAGGGACATTAAGTGCTCAGAAAGGGTCTAAAAAGAGTCACTGGAGCTTTGGAATTATTTGTTAAGTGTAGTAGGTTTATTTCTTTTGGTTAATTAGTTGAAAGAAATGTAAGAAAACCAACAGAATTTATTTAATGTGTAGTATAAACTATGTAAGGGTAAAAGATATTTTTTAATAAATCTTCTCATTTAATCCATCTAGAGACGCTGTAATAATATTATCAGGTTGCAGAGCAGAAAATGGCCATTTGGGGAGTTTAACTATATTGATCAAGTATTTGTATTGACTTTAAATGTAATTATTAACATTCAAAGATACATACTTTTCTACTGTTCTAATTTCTAAACAGATTTATTTAATTAATTAGTAATCTCTTTGATAACAATAAGCTATATTACATATTTCTGGAAAGTTCATGATACAAGATGCTTTGTTTATATTACTTGCTTTATTAATTATATGGAAAGTTTCTACTAAATATTAAAGCACAATAAGTGTACTTCTTTGTATTTTCAATCATTGGACTTCTATATATAGTGTAAAAGAGAAGAAGGGGAGTCAGAGTTGAAAACTACACAGTTATTGGGAATTCTAGTGTGTCTGATTGGTCCCTGACCTTGCTTTTTGAATCTCTTATGTTTTCTTTTCTTTTCTTTTTCTTTTTTTTTTCAAATCAGGCATGTTCAGTGTGGTATTGCCATAAACTGTGTAATACTTTCTTCATGGGAATTATAGGAAAGAAGCCCTTGCCATAACAATCCGTATTATAGAAAATGCATGAAAATCTACAGTCTTAGCTCTTGAGTGTCAAGATGAATGAATCCTTAAGTTACAATACTTTGCTTCAAATCCAGTTTCTATTATCTCATTATGCTGTAGGCTACTATGTTACTTCCCCTGGTCTGTTCTCTTCTACCTGTCTAATAGAACTGTCTTTCTCCACACCCTATAATGAGGTTAGTATAATATTATTTGGCTGATAATTGTGTAAGTGGAAAGATTTTATTATTGTCATTGTCTGAAGTGAAGTTTTAAGAATGACTCCATATCTAGAATTTTCTCATTTGCATGAGAAGAGTATCATGCCCCTAATAGAGGCTGCTCTTCTTTCTAGAGAGCACCATAGACTACAGTAAGAGGCAAGCTCTTAACCACATTCACCAGGAGATTTATGTGATTGAAAGTCATTAAAATATTTTTGATTGGTTGTTTTATTTAGCTGATTAGTATACCAATTTTGTTCTGGAAAGCTATTCTTTCTATGATACAGATTTCTCCTTTGATAAGAGTGTAATGATAAAATAGGTTAATGAGCATGCAGTATTTAGGGCAGTGCCATATTGATAAAAGTTTGTCTAAAGAAAGAAGTCCACATTTGTAGTATTTGCTGGAGTATGGGGTAAAAAAAAATGTTCTTTTTAATTGATACCAAGCTACTGAGAATGATGTTACTGAGCGGGGAATTAGGAGGTCACATAATCAAACTTACTGAGCAGGATCTGGCTCCAGCACACTGTTGAATTCCGAATAGAGCACAGAACAAGCAGTATATTAGTTCCTATAAAATATAAAATGCTATAGAAATGGAAATTTGCTAAAAACAAGAAATGCAAAGAAATAGGTTCTTAAAGTTCTTAAAGTTCCTGAAGACATGGTTCAGAAATTTTAAGCCCTGACTGCTCTTCTAGAGGACTAGGGTTCAATTCCCAGAACCCATAAAGTCACTACAATGGTCTATAATGCCCATTCCAGGGGATCCAACTTTGTTTTCTATAATTCTTTGGTATCAGGTGTGGCACATAACAGACATAGTTGCCTGCAAACACCCATGTACAGAAAATAGAATAAAATAATAAAATAGCTATAAAAATTATCAGCAAAAAAGTAACTAATAACTCATACCTTATCCCAACTTCTGATTAGGAACAGTAACAATAATAAATAATAAAATATACTTGACCCTGTTAACACTTATTAATAAAATTATTTTTGTGAGTAGGAATCAATATTAAGGGAAATATTAGATGACAAGTTTACTAAAATGTGTTTGTAATCTACTGTCTATGAAAGCGGTAATTATCAGGAAGAAGTGTAAATGTTGCTAATCCTTGAAATATCCAAATAAGAGTAGTTATTTTGGTATTATAGTGAATATATCATATCCTGTCATTCATTACAAATATTACCTCCTGAAAATATTGCAGAACATTTCCATGCAGTATATTTCCAAATTAGTACTTTTCAGACCAATAATACAGTGTGTTCATATCTTAAGGTGACAGTTCCCCAGTTTTGTAACCATAGTAGTTAATGACTATAACTGTGTGGTGCATAGTCACAGACATAGCTCCCACATTCTCTCAACCCTTCAATTTACTCTGGAACTATTATTGAGACTCAGGAACTAGGAAAAAGCATTCATCAAATGTCTTTAAACATATCACATATAAACAGAAATTCATATGTGTTTGTTGACAGAAATGTGTAGATAAAAGAAAGTATAAAAGACAGAAGAAGTGAAATGCACATTGTGCTTTGTGTTTTGTTATCTGATCTTATCAATCTGACTCAGCACAAACTATAAAATGGGAAATAACTTGTGTGTAGCAGCCCTTAATGCTGCCCTAGAATAGGAGGTCAGGCTTAACTTGGCGAATTCATCAGGGAAAGACAGTGTTAGGTATTATTGGATCATCACAATATAGAGCATATAATGCTTTTGGGGTGTTTGAAATCCAAATTATAGGCTAGTGAATAAGGGGGGAATATATTGTACAACAATTTTAGAATCTATTATCCCTTGGAAAATGCAGCCACAATTACAGAAACTCTGTAGGTGGAAGCATTCACATACTCACATAGTTTATGGTAACAAAAAGAAGAATACTTAAGTATATGCATCAACTGTTAACACAACCTTAAGAGTACTCAAAACGTGTCTTATATCACTGTTTTCCTAAAATGTGACTTAGTATATTTGAGAGTGACATACATACACTTTCAGCAACCCCAGTCCCCATGTTATGAATACCACAGCCCAAGCCATGGATGGCTGCCCTCTTCAGTTAGGACCAGGCTTAACTCCTGGTAAATCCTCTGTGGATTTTTGTTCATCCTGAATACCATATTGACTTCACAACCTTCTTCATTTCTTAGGCAGAACTCAGACTCCCCTTACTGAAGTTGGAGGGTAACTACAAATGTGTCTCTCTTGACATCTTCAGTGCCTAAGGAGTGAGATTGTAATGTTGAGTGGGGAAAATTAGTGGGGTTTTTTTGTATTAATATCCAAAGAATTCTATGGAATTTAGTGTACACTGACTTCATAGAGGAACATGAGGTATTTTAAAGAGCTTATAAAATATTACATGCGGTCGAATACCTCTTAGGTTTTGTTTTTGCTTTTATTCTTGCTGTAACATTGTAAATCTGGAGAGGTTCCTGAGGTCATCCTTGAAGCTAGTTTTTAAACTATCTCTCATCAGTTATCTTTGAACCTACCTCTCATGCCTTACTGATTGTATGGTAAGAGAAAGAGAGACTAATCTCTATAAGGCCCAACATAAGGTCTGCAAGTGGAAAGCAGAGCCATCGCCCTGTTCTGAGGCTTAGCCCAGGAGTAGATGGCCAGCTATTCACCTTGTTTCCATCTCACTCTTGGTGTCAAGATGCATATCAATAGATAACCAAGGCACTCAGACCTTGCAAATGACATAGGGACCACCATACAGCACCCTCAAAGCCTGCTTACTCCAAACCATGGTGGCTTTTTGCTCTTTCCATCTGCCATCTGTGAGGAATGGTGCCAGGCAACCAGGTGGCACTCAGACAGTTCTACATTTATCCACTTCCTGTCCCTTACACTTTTTTATCACTTTCTAAAAATCGTCACTAAGCTATTTTGCAGCTGTGTAAGTTGCTTGCTAACTTAAAGTCTTTTTGCAATTTTCACAGACTCAGTTATAAAAACAAAACCAAACCAGCCCAAACAATAAAGCATCTATTGGTCTTCTCATTCATACTTCTAGAATAGCAATAGAAACTTCTGGGCTTCTGGGAGCCTCTAAATCACTGACATGGGAGGTGAGGGGGGTTGTCTTTCCCTTCTGAATTTGAGAAAAACGTCAGGATTAGATAAAGGCTTGGTTCCGAAGTCCCTTTTACAACCCAAAGAGCGAGTGAACTCCCTGACCCAGAAGGCATTAACTAGCAAAATCATTTGGAACCTAATCCTACACCAGATCCCTTTGCGGGCCACTGTCCCCTCCCCCACCTCCTCCTCCTAGCTCTTCTATGGGGGTGGGGAGGAGAGTCCCTCCTCTGCTGGGCGCTGTCCTCTTCCCAGGAACTCAGCCTCTGAGCGTGTCTACTCTGAAGCAGCAGAAGTAACCGGGCCCTGTGTCGTCTCGGGGTCATATCCCTTGGGGATGACTCTCTCGTTGAAGTCAGGGACTTCTTGGTGGCTCCCGGAGCACCACCAGGCTGGCAAGCAGTGTGCGCCGCTCCGCTCCCTTTCTCTCCCCGCCCCTCCCTCCCACCTCTCCGGGCCAGAGCTCCCCACGGTGACTCTGGATTGCAGCAGCCAGCCACTGGCTTCTTACCAAATTGGGAACTGCATTATGGCTTTTTCTTTCTTTCTTCTTTTTTTAAAATTTCCTTCAGAGGGAATAATCTCAGCCCCCTTCAGCTTGCTTGACAATCTAGTGTGACTGGGGCGAGTAGGCGGGCACATCCTTTTACATGCTAATATTGCCCCACCTCCTTTGAACCCTCCTCAAAGCGCCTTGCTTTCTTTTATTTTGATTTATTTATTTGTATATATATATTTATTTTACCTCTTTCAATTTCCATATAGTGGGGAACCCTTCTTTGCTCTCTGTCCCTTCCCCCACTCCTCGTTCCCCTGGGAGGACAGACCCCGAGACGCACTGTACTTGCGGGCAGCAGTGATTGCACCTAGGCTGGGGATGGCTGCACCGGGCGCGAGGTGCAGCGATCACAGCTGCCACTCGGTCTAGGCTGTCTAGGCTGTCATTCTGACCGCTGGGTGAGCACCGAGTTCAGGTCCCCCAGCGAGCTGCCACTGCTGCAGCCTAAAGGAATGTCCCCTGTTCTTAAGGACCCTGACTGTTTTACACCAATGATTTGCCACTGCAAAGTTGCTTGCACCAACAACACTTTGTCGTTGATGTTTGGATGCAAGGTAGGATGAGGGGTTTGTGTCTTATTTTAATGCATGCTGGCCTCCCTGGGGAGAGCAAACAATTTCTTTTGTTGTTTGTTTATGTGTATGCCTTTTGGGTGATGTACAGAACTGCTCTGTCCACTCTTGGAGTCGAGGTTTGGAGCCAAGAGAGCTCAATGATTTTTCCAGCGGACCGTGTTGGTGTGATAGTTAGGCGGTGACAGCATCTTGTATGGAGCACACAGAAGCCGTAAGCGCTCTTGAAAAGAGGGCGCCTTAGATGTCTCTATGCTTCGGCATTCTTGCTGCCTTTAGCTGGTGACTACTTCCTGGGCGCTGGTTTGGATGCTCCTGAAAGCCTTAGACTGGTTCCCACCCCCTGATGCAGGGGCTAAAGTAGCTGGGACCATAGAAGTTCTCCAGATAAAACAGAGCCTCTTGGTTTGCAGTGAGTTTCCCAAAGGAGAAGAGCTTATGGCTACTTTATGAAGAATATCAAGAGATATGTGCATGTAGTTCTCAGTTATAAGATTGTCTTCGCTTTTACACAATTCATATGAAATCAGCAAGCCAAATGCTTAGGAAGAGGTGGCACAGGTGCAGTACTTCGTGGAATTTGCAGCAAATAACTGTCCTACCCCAGAATTTTGTAAGGATGCTCAGAAGGAAATAAGGTTTGCTTGATTTTGAAACAGGTTACTGCCGTCGTCTAGACCGCCTTTACTGAAAACAGTTATTGGAGCTATCTTGTTGGCTATGGTGAGCGCTACCTGAAATTGCGGTTTGCAAAGTTGTTGCCCATGAGTGGTCTCAGTACCTGTTGTTTGCTCCTCAGGGCGATGAGCTTTTTACTTAGGTGACAACAGTGGTGGGTTTATTAAGCTGTTTTTGGAAATCACTTCTTGTGGTTGCTATGAAGATTATCTAAAAGAGTGTCTATGTGACAGTAGTGGGTACTTTATCTGAAGTGAGTGACGTGCACACCTATCGTGTGAATACAAACCACCATGTGATCTCCACTTTTCTGAAAGGTATCAACAGAGACTGAATGGGACATTTGCTAAAAGGAGTAAAGTAGTGAAACACACACACTCTACTTCATGGGTAACACTCATAGAAAACAAGCAGGAGAGGAAAATTGTGAGTTAACTGCTTTACACTGGGTGGCTAAAGACTCTACTCTTTTTTTGGAACTTTGGGTTTTTGCTATTTTGGTTTTTTAGAAAATGTAAAATGTTGGCGAGGGGGTCTCTGAGACTCTCAACTTCCCACATGCTCAGATATTATTCTGTAAAAAAGTCTTTAAGAGTGAAATGAATGCCAATTATTATTGTGGATTTTAGTATATATAACAAGTTCAGTATCAGCATTAAATGATGATGTGGGTTTTTTAAAACCTCAAATAAGTCTTAGGTCATTGAGAGTTACCACTGGTAAATGTGTGTTCATCACTGTTAAAATGTGTGAGAGAATAGCACTGTAACTAGTGTGCCCCTCTCCCACACTTAATATCCCTTTGTATGCTTCTATTAATACTCCCTCTCTGCTAACTCTACATATACCAGCATATTAGCACTGGGTACTTTTTAAAATCCATTATCACAAACTGATAAGACTTATTCTGTAGGTGTTAAATGCTTACTAACAAAGAAACAAACATGAAATACTTGTTGAGGAAAATTAGGCACAATCTAAAATAATCAAATATAAGCTATTGGTATGAGGACTCTAGTATCTTAATTCATGTCTGAAGAAGTTTCTTTCATGCTGTTATGCTTTCCCTGATTTCCAAAACATATTGGAAGAAATTCATTTAATTAAAATAACCTTTTAAAGAGGATGGGAAATTATATTAGTTTAGCTTCTTTTTGTTCTATTTCTTTTGTATTCTTATTTAACAAGTGCACTTTGATTCTATTCATGTTAGTAGAGTAAAACATTCAAATCAAGTTGACTTTGTCCTTGGAAAATAAATTAATTCCATGAAAACTATACTTTTAGAGAGCTCTATCTCATTCAATATTGTCAATTATTTGAGTATGATAACTCTCAAAAGTCCTATAGTGTATTATTGTAATAATGCAATCTAACTATAATTCTAAGGTAATTAATTATGTACTGGTCAATGTAAGAGTTCCATCATAGAGTCTGAAATGCAAAAAGATCACCAGTACTTCACATTTGCTTTTCAGTGAAGTTAGTCAACATCATCTAACAGATAGTAAAACAATATAGTGTGAAAGACACAACATTGGAATTTCAAATGTAGATTTCATATGTACTATGAATATGATTTCTCAAGTCTTAGTTCTTTGAGAGAAAATGACCAGAGTGATAAAAACAGGTTTCCATATTCCTATTTCATCAACGCAGAAGAGAGTTAAGTAAAATGCATGCAGTGCTTAATATGCACGTATCCATCAGGTGATTGGTGCTTTCACATGGTGTTGGCTAGTTTACTAGCCTCACCAAGAGCAATGCTCAGACCTCCTATGAAGAAACGCTTTCACTGTGTAGTTGTTCTTTTCATTTCTTTATTGGCTATGAGTTGAAACATTTTCCCCCAAGTTACATTATTCTAGGATAACTGGTCATATGTCAGAACTACTTATGTGTTGCTAGAACATTCACAAAACGAGATAATGAAAATTAATAACACCCCATATCATTATTTCATCCAATTATCAAATCCTTAACATATAACAAATATCAACTTGTGTTCTCTATCATTTCCAAGTTAAGTGATATAGCATATCACTATCTTATTTACAATATTGATTTAAGGAAAATACATAAAACAATTCCAGTTTAATTTTTAAGCAGTGAAATTGGAATTTAAATATATACTAATTAGCAGTTTCCAGAAATGTGCCTTTATTTCAATGTTATCTACGGTATGTGAAAATAAGATTGGGATGCATATTTATTTTCTTTCTTAGAAGATACATAACATTGCAAAGCCTAAAATCCTGTTTGTTTAGACCAGATTGCCACTTTAAAAATAATATACAAAGTTTTTCTAATATCTTACTACCATAATAATTTAAAGGATGCTGAGAAATTTGATCTTCAAAATAGGACCCCCAAAATGTTTTATTTTGTCCTCTCTCTCTAGAGCCTGCCTTTCTGCATGCTGGCTATTCTTTGGTTTTTATAACTATGACTTATGACTATATTAGACTCTACTTAAGATAATGTGCTAGATATTACCCACTGAAAAACAAGAATAACACCATGAAAGGAAATTCAAGGCTACTGAGAAAAGTAATGTTAATGCCATTTCTAAATTCCAGAAAACCTACAATAATGTGTGTGTAGTCTCATGAAAGACACTAGAGCACCCTTAGTCTAAATGTTTTCCATTAGACTGGTCCTCTGTTTTCTCAATCCATTGTTATCACCATGCAGCATTGCTTATGGGAATAGATTTCCACGGAAAGAAAGATTTTTAGAAGATTTTTTTGTAAAAGTTTATGTGTCATTATTATGCAGCCTTCTACTTAGTTTTCACTTTAATCTGCATTTCCATTTGCAAAGATTTAAAAGATGTATATAATTCTAAGGACCAACCTGTATAGTTTTCTGTCCTTTATCTTGTCCGTACCTGTACTGAAAGAGTGTTAAGTACTTCTGACCTTCTCCTTTTATTCTCTTCATATAGTCTCTACAATTTCAAAAGGAGAGTGACACAGTAAACAGAATATTCAATATCTTTCCTAACATTCTAAGACTATTTTTAAATTATTTGCTTCCTGTTTACTGTGCTTTATAAGGGTAAAAAAAGATGTAATTGAAATATGACTCATTCTAAAAATATCTGACAGATCTGAATGGACTTCTTTGAAAAATTTCCAATGATGACATATTGAAAGGTCTTCAACTTATGTTTCATTTAAAAAGTGCAGATAAAAAACGACAATGAAATATTACCTCATGCCAGTTTGAATATTTACTGTTAAAATGACAAGAGATCACAAATATTGGTGAGAATTTGGGGTCTTTTAGCACATATACATTGAAGGTAGAAATGTTAAATTGTTTGAACATTTTGGAAAAGAATATGGAACTTCTTAATATACTAAAAATAGAACTACTATTTGACCTAGCAGTCCTCATATATACATATATATTTAAAGAAAATTAAATTAGAATATCTTGGAATAGCCTAATTATGATGTTCTTTATGCATTATTTATGAGATCCAAAAATGCAACAACAAAATAAACCAAGCAAATGGATAGAAAATTTGTGATATTCATATATGTGTATATATGGTATTTTAAAATTATCTATCATTTGAGTTTGAGTGTCTTATTTTGGTTTTTAAGACCTGATCTTACTATGCATCCCAGGCTAGACTTGAAGCTGCTGTGAATCACAGGATGTTTTTGAACTTGCAATCACCCTGCCTCTGTTTCCAGAGTGTTGGGGTTACAGGTGTTTCCATTCATACAAAGTCATTTCTTTAAGTTCTCTCTCTCTCTCTCTCTCTCTCTCTCTCTCTCTCTCTCTCTCTCTCTCACACACACACACACACACACACACACACACACACACACACACCACTGTGAGATGATGGATATTTAATAAATTGATAGTAGTAACTTCGTTTATCCAAATTCCAAATATTTTCACATCACAAATCTATTTAATTAACAGTGAACAGGTCAAGTTTAAGGGCATCTTACTCTTCCCTTCAAAACACAGTTGTTATTAAAATAACTCAAATCATTAAGTCATGACATTATACCTTTTGGGCTGAGCCATTTGCCTTTAATGTCATTTTCATGTATTAAGTTATAGAAAAGTTGTGGTAAATGTTTCAAAATCATATAGAGCATCTTTTTTTTAAACAACAACTTAATACACATTTTTATAAACTATACCTCCAAGAACTTATAAGCTTCATGTGGTAGAAGCTTTTCTTTGTTCTATATGGTGAGTCTCCCAAAGGGAAAAAGAGATACAAAAGGTGTTGAGATGGAGAAATCAGGAAAAGAAGAAAAGGGAGATGGCCAAACTCTAATGAACTAAGGAGAAGAAAGAATTTACCTGGTTGACCACCTTAAGCATTACCTTGGGTGTTTTACAATTGTTACTGTTCCAGTTACCATAGTGATCAGGGAATACAAATGAGTGAGAGAGTGAAGCAAAATAGAGCCTGATGATGGTGTGTGTGTATGGGGTGGGGTGGGGCATAAAGGATGAGGAGAGAAAGAAGTGGGCTAAACATTCTGGACCTCAAGAGGGCACTCTTAAATACACCCAAGATCAGAAGGGTGTTTCAGCACTTCTACAGAGGACAGTTCCTCCTCAAGCCAAGGCTTTTCTCTGCTACTTCCAGACCAGAGCTTATGTTCCATCCAGCTCATTTTATTCCATACAAGTGGGCTTGTTTATTCTTTCTTATCATTTAAATCAAGCCATTAGTGTTTATAAATGAATGATTTTCTCCAGGGCATTCTAAATTGCCATATGCCTATGTATATTTTAGTTTTTGGAAGAATAATTTTTCTCAGTAGTTTGAATACTTTGGCTCCTACAAAGTTTAGCTTTGGTGGTTTTTTGTTTGTTTCTTTTGTTTTTTGGTTTTATATTAATCTGTGTTATATGAATTAAATTAGATGAAACAAAAATAGAAAATGAGAAGAAATTTTAGAGATAATTTAGAATCCCAGTAGTGTAGAGATACAATTGTTAGTACTTTTAGTGTATGTTTTCCCAGTTTCTCGGTACTGCTTAGATTTCACTGTCTGTGTGTAACTTATTCCTAAATGTATGTGAACAGCTGTCCTCTGAGGACTCAGGAGAATGAAGCAAGAGTACTACACGTATAGGGTAAACAGGGGCTATCTTATGAGGATAGCCTAGGATCCACAGTGAGACCGTATCTCAGAAGTTTATGTGTAATTCATTAGGGCTTTTATTTGGATGTTTAAACTGACATTGAATTTTGTGGGTATATTTTAATAGCTATATAAGTTAGGCACACTTATACCTAGCTACTTAGACCCTCCACTAATTTATTACTACCAAAACCAAAAGAAATCATACCAGAGATTATGTCTTTTAGATTTGGAATCAATGTTTTTGTACAGAATAAGGAAAGATATTTTTTAAAAATTAGAATTCTTTAGGCTGACCATTGCTATGTTTATTTTAAGGGTGACTTATGAATTTGCACTGTCACAAAGTACTTTGTATTTAAAACTTTCTCCAAGGTTCTAAATTTATAAACAAAAGGCCATCTATTTTATTCTCATACAAATAGGATTAGAACTCTTTTATACTTTAAGTTAGTGTGAGCCCCCTAACTATTTTGGTGTATCTCAACTTAAGAAAATCTAATATTGAAAAAAACTCTCAAATGTTCAAATTGAATATATTGAAAAGACATGTTCTAGACACTGTGCTAAACACTTTACAAATGTCACCTCATTTAGTTTTTACAATGAGACTTTAAGATGCACACAATAGTGACTTTCATTTAATGTCAGGGAAGTGAACTGCACATATTTTAAAACTATAAAACACACCCAGAAAGTCACATGGCTTCAGGGCAGCAAATCTACATTTTGAATGTAATTACTTTAGATCTTGAGCCTTTCATTTAAACAATAGCTATGAGAGTCTTTCAGATGGCTTTTTTTTTTTTCCCCTATGAATGCATTTACACTATGAGTAACTTTTCTATCCTTCTGGGAATATGTAAATTTGAATTCAAGGCACACTCTCCACAGGACTCAGCTTTATTGTATAAGAAGTAGCTAAACCTATTTCTTCTGAGAGGAGTTCGACTCATCACATCATTTTTCATAGTACTCATAATCTCATCCTCCACATGTGGTCACTAAATCATGTAGACAGGAGGTGCCCTACTCAAGGTCACTCATCAGATCACATTCATAGCTCTAGCCAGGTCTTCCCGTTTCTAACTCAGTATTATTCTTCTTATGTCATGACTCTTAACTATAAGCTGGAAGTTCTGGGACTCCAGGTAAAGAAAAGGAAAAAGTGAGACATTTCATCATTCAGAAGCAGAGAAAAATAACACCCTTCTGGCTGTTATAGGGTTATGTGAGATATCACAATGAAAGCATTTAGCACATTGTCAGGTATGTGATAAATATTCAATACATTTGTCTTCTATTTTTATTAAAACCACTCTGCTTACTGTTAAAATAGGTGCAGCTAATCTATAAAATATGTCAGTCAGGTGATGAAAAAAGACATATTTGTACTTACCAGTACATTATTAAAAGTGTTTTAATGCTACAGGATGGTGAATCTAGAAGTTTTTGTAAATCATACCTCCAAAATCTTAGCTTAAACATGACCTAGAAAGAGAAAGTGAAAAAGGAGCTAAAGGCTGAAACTAAGTTGCTGAGGGTACCACAAGCATGCTGCTTGGACTGTGTCTCTAGTGACACATACATATGCTGGTTTAAGGTCTTTTAAATATCTGATGATTCTTATTAAAGTTTGGAAAAAGCCCCACAGATGAAACAAATTAGGATGGTAGATGATTACCCTGATATTAAAATATGTGTACACGAAAAGAAATGTTGAGTGAGAATCTAGGATACTGAGAAGCTGAGATTTTATTCGCCTCATACTTACTTAGGGATTTTTAGGTAATGTTCTGAAGTCTTGAAGGTGGAATTATTTGATTCTTTCTAAACTAAATTACTCAGAGTCTCTCATGAGCTACTTCTGGAAACCAATATGGATCACACCT
Organism: Sigmodon hispidus; assembly: GCA_004025045.1. NCBI lineage: Eukaryota > Metazoa > Chordata > Mammalia > Rodentia > Cricetidae > Sigmodon > Sigmodon hispidus. Next base: position 35,561 of record PVIH01008333.1, on the reverse strand, counting down.
CAATTATGCTGTTTAGTTGGAAATCCTATTTCCTGTGAACTATATATTATTTTCATTTTATTAAAATAGCAACTAGAAGAGGCAGTAAAATGAACTGTGAGTTTTTGTAAGTCAGACAATAAGTATTTATAAAATAAATGAGTGAGTGGCAGTAAATAAGTGAATAGAAGTGGAAAATAGTATTTAGTTATCATCACCATGTCAAAGAGTTCACCTTTGATATTATATTGCATTATCTTACTTTCTAGAGATCATGTGGTCTGAACCACAGACTAAGTCCCTTTGTTGTTGTTCCCTTGTGTGAGGTTAATTTTATGTGGCTATCTGACTGGGCCATGAAATAACCAGATATTTAGTCAGTCACTACCTTGTGTATATCTACCAGTTGTTCTGAATGAGGCTAGAATTTGATTTGGTGAACTGTATAAACAAAGCATTTTATTTTCTCTAATGTTAGACCTGAACAAAACCGAAAGAACATTCTTCCTAGCTGATTGCTTTGACTGTTGATCTTTTCTGGGATGAAACTTTAGCTCTTCTTGGGTTTAAGTCTACGTGTTTTCAGATTTAAATTTATACCATAATCTCTCCTGATACATATATACATAATTATGTATATTTTCATAATTATGAATTATGAAATTATCAAAATATAAACACATACACACGGAAAGATAGCAGAATGGATAGATTTAGATGGAACTCTTGACTTATGATAGGCATTTGGCAAGTGATATTTGTTAATATCATCATCAGTAATTTACTCGTTTCTGCAGAGAGGCTGATAGATCATAAATACAATAGAATTTCCGTAACATAGAGAAATTGTTGCAATGAAGGTTATAATCTCTCAACATCATAGATATTTTTCTTTTGTTATAAATTGCAGATTTCCACAAATCTCACTGGGGCACAGTGTAATTCAATCAAAGCTATGTTGACATTTTACATGTATGAATTCTCTTGTCAGATTTAAAAACACATTGTCTAGTGTAATGTTGATGGATATAAAATGATATTTTGCTGATAAAATTTAAATCATTAAGTCAAACAATAAAAGTATTCCAAACAATAACTTTTAAAAACTATAAATAATAAAATATTTTTAAATAACATGTATTAGCATGTTTATTAATATAAAATGCTATTTTAAAGACTCTTCTGTAGTGGGATTTAGGCATCATTTAGGGAAGCCCAGATGTGTAGTACCTGAGTTCAGGACTCTTACGGGATGTGGCCAGAATCCCAGGGAACACTAAGGTCCATCCTGTTTTGTTCCTGTGTTCTCAGAGAGAGGACTAGCAGCCCAGCATGGAACAGTTCTTATCTCCAAGAATTGCCTTAAGGCTCAAATTGGTATGGTGAGTGTTCATATGCCCCTCAATAACTATTAATCCTTTATGCAATATTGCAAGTCCATTGGCATATTAATGGTCATCATATTATTTGAGACTGTGAGGAATTGGAATCACTAACTCGTGTTACATTACTGATTACTTCAGATGTAAGACATTAATACCATTAATCTCAGGCTGTTCTGTTCTGTTGTCAGCATTTAATCTACATACTTAAATATGTACCTTCAGGGTGATATTAATGTTCCCCTCTGATAACATCTCTTCATATGCTCCACCAATATTTAGATGAAGCTCTGTAAATATTTTATGTACTAAGTTTACTCTTCTACTCTGCTTGGGTGATGGCTTCTGCCCGCAATAAGGGGGCAAAAAGCTCACTGGTAGCTTCTGATAAGGTTATAGAAAGCCATTTGAAAGTTATTGAGCTCTATATGGTCTTTCTAAGTCATCTTTGATTATGTAAAAGGAAAAACAGTTTGGCATGGGTTTCAAATCTATTATTGATCACTATGTCCCAACACTTTGCTTTTCTTTCTTTTCCTGTGTGTGGTTGAAAAAAGTCAACAACCCAAAACATCAGAAAGTAGTGGCATGACTAGACTATCAGTTAACCCATTTATTAGATAGAAGAGGGAATGGAGAAAGAATGAGAAATGGGAGTATCTTTCATGGCCACAGAGACTCAGAAAATATGTGTTATTATATACCTTTTGTTAGTAGAGCTTTTGTTGCCCAAAGGTATCCAAGTACATAACTTATTTTATAAAATACGATGCTTGAGATTTTTGTTTAAAATATCAGTGCACTTTATTTTCTTTACTTTGAAGGTCAAATGGCCACCCTGAACAAATAAACCTAGAGATTATGTAGGTTGTCATTCTCAAATAAACCTTTCTTGAGTTCTGTAAAGTGAAAATATTTTTCTTTGTGCTTGAGCCTTGTACATTGCCCTTCACTGGAGCTATTTTCCCAGTAAATTGCTATGGTTGGTCTTTCAAGCTAGAGGGAAGAAAAGGGTTTCATAATAAAAATGCTGACAGGTTCCTTACAGTGATATGAGTAGAGATGCTATGAGCTCACTGATTGTAGAAACACAATGCCAGTTTTCACTGAAGGGGATACAAACATCTTCTGCAGCAGAGCTTTGAATTTTTATCTTGAAAATTTTGTGAGAAAAATAATAGCTACAGAAAATTAAAGCTATACACACTGTGCCTTATTTTAACCGTAATGTGGTATTCTGTATTTCTGTGAGGACTTTGTATGGAGATGGACACAAGGTTGTCAATTTCCTTAAACTTAGATCTTTGTAATGGCTCTTTTGACTCACTAGAAAGAAGCCCCCGTCATGATCTTATTCATTTTGTCAAATAATGTTTATCATTAATATATAGATATCAGTTTGAAACAAGTTTATCTTAGGACCTTCAACACAACTCAGTGGAGCTGACATGAGAAAGATAAAGAACATTGGGCTGAAAAGTCTCTACACTAAAGATGTTTACACATCACTCCATTTTCCTACAATGCTGTTTAAATTACCAAATAAGTAATAATGAGGGGCTATACCAGGTATTTTAAGGTGCCCTTTTCTTTTTGTACATAATTATAGTTTTTAAAAATGTATCAATGATACATGGTAATGGGTTTCATTGTGACACTTTTATACTCCTATAGATTTAATCCTATTAACCTAGGCCAAAGTTACAAAGTGCATTGTGATTGCTCTTATGGTGAAATCCTAGAATCCAAATCTTAGCTGGTGTAAGTCTCTTTTCCTTGTTTGTCAAACACTAAGAAATTCTTAACATCTAAATATTTTCACAGAGTACTGTGCCAGGGCATTTCTGGGATGATGCCAAAGGCAGTGGGAGGAACCCTTGCTTGTGTCTTGTCCCTTGACAAGCATTTATGTGATCAAACAAGTGAGTGTTATGTGCCTAAATCCAGAAGGGCAGAGATTGCCTAGTGCTAGACCCTCAGAGAATGCATAAGAAGCAAAAACCTCTGCTAAGACCAGCTGTGATAACATATGTTTCTTTCAAGTAAATTGCACCTGTGTAATGAAGACAGATGAATATTTCAGGGAACAGAAGCAGAAAGAGAATGAATTCAGATTATGGATTCCCTTTCCCCTCGGCACTTGTTACAGAAATACAATGTCTGTTGTGTCCCTTGAATAGACAGAAGTGAGTATATATTTTTAATGCAGCTGGAAGCATAGCTGCCTTATCCATATTTTGTATTTTGTTGTCATTATTGTGTGTATGCATGCATGTACATACATGTTCATATAGATATGTGCACATCTGCATGTATACACACATGTATGTGAAGACCAGAGATTGATGCTCAGTATCTATCTTCCTGTATTGCTTTTCACTTCATTGTTTTTCACTAAGGTATGCCACTAAACTTGATGCACTTTGATTCAATAGACTGTCTGGCCAGTGAACTTCAGAAATTCTTTTGTTTCATCCCCCAGAACTTGGACTCAAGATGTGTGCCCAGCATTTTACATGGGTGTTAGACATATGAACTCAGGTTTTCATGCTTGTATATCAAGAAGCATACTGACTAAGTCATCATCTCGTCTCCCTAGCTCCTCTCAACACTTAGTTCATCCCAGAAATCCCAAACCTGTCTGATAACTTCCTATTTTATTCCAACTAGTTTTGTGTATCTCTCCTTTATTAGCCATTTATACTTGTAGTGTAAAGCCAAGAGACTCAACAAGAATCTGCCTGTGACCATCTCTCCATTTTCTTCTACAGGCATTTGTAAATCCAATGTATCTTTAAATAAAAAGCTGTAAATCTTTGTAAAAATGGTTCAAATTTTAGGTGTGCTTATATTCATAGGAGGCAGAGTAAAATTATTTAAATTTATTCCTAATTAAATCAGCTTTCTACTAACAATCAAAAAAGCTTTAGTTTGGTTTCTGAATCCTAACCCACTTTTTTTTGGAAGGTACATTTCTATTAATCCAACATGAAAATTCCTTAATTTTCTGACCAAGATAAAAAGAAATAGCCCCCTGTGCTATTTTACTTTATCATATTGCAATGCTTTGTAATTTTGAGTAAATATTTGACATTGGTATATATTTGGTTCTTAAAGATCTTTAAAGAAAATATCTACTAAAAAAAAGAATAGACTTATTTTCAATTATTGGGCTAAAATGTCTTCTTTTCATTTATTTGATAATTGTGACAAATTCCATCCTGATGTAACTGAACATTCAGAAAATTAAGATATAATAAGTGGACATAAATAGAATTGCAGCAATCTGGATCTTTTTGGTTTAACCCAGGATATTTAAATTTCAAGATTATTTTTTTATTTCCTCTCTGGAGAAGCAAATTTGCTAAAATTTGGGACCAACTTGAGGTTCTGCAGTTGTGTGCAAAGGTGAGGATGGTATTAAAAGTGCTTGGTACACATAATAAATTCTACTTAATCCAACTGTTAAATTATGATATTTTCTGTAAAGGTGTCATTTGCAAAAATCATAGAGATGCTGTATGTGCCAAATGTGTGCTTGTTTATTATCAAATAAGTGACCTTGACATAATGGCCATATGAATACTTCTCTATTTTTTTGTCTACTGTCTGGCTAGACAGAGCCCCAAAAGTTTGTATTAATTCATTTGATTTTGTCTTTTGCCACCTTTTGTTTTTTAATTGCTGCATATATAATGCTACTTGCAAGTAAAAACATTATGAGTTTAATCAGCAAATAAGCATTTATTCCTTTTGACATTTGTCCTATGTCTGACAATGATGGTATGGACTTTTTTCAAAGAGGGAGGCCAAAGAGTGCTATTATTATCCATGTTTAACTTTAAGCAATGAGTTTATGTTATTTCTCCCAGAAGGTTTCCCTGGCCACCAGATCCTCTGTTTATGAGTCATGGACTTTTTTCTTTCCAATTATCTTGAGTTATCAAAGGCTTACAACATTTTAATGGACAAAAGAGTCTGGGATATCACGTGTACACATTTGTGCTAACTTTCTGACTTTAACATATTACCTACTCAATCTATTATGTTTATAGAATAACAGATTTATATAATCTTATTTCAAATTAAGCAGTTATTTCAAAGAAGAACATTACCTATTTTTCTTTTTCTTTTAGAGATTACAATAATATTGTATCATTTTTTCTTACCTTTCATATTTCTCCAAGCTTTCTCTTATGTCCTTACTTGTTCATCATAATGATGCCCATAATATTTCAATTTTAGACATTTCTAAGAAATTACTAAATTTATTTAATTTCTCTTAAACTTCACTTTATGAAATTGTCAATAAAAAAATGAGATACTTAATAAATAATAAATAAAATGTTAGCCTTGGACTAAGACCTAGAACTCAATTTGTACTTAGTGAGAAGATGAGTGTACATATGGATGACTTTAAGTGTAGCCTTCACATTAACAAACTTGAGGAGATGGTGTTTATGTATCAAAGCAATTCATAGATTTTCAACAGTGCAAAAGGGGTTTGCTTTGAATTTGCTGCTTATAAACTGATACCAGCTTTAATCTCTGTGATAACCTCAGAATCTAGATATATTCAGCGTTGTTAGTAGAATGGAATGATTTGCAGGTAGACTTTGGGGAATTTGCCTTTCTCTAAGATGAAGTCCTGGTGCAGCAATCCCACAGACCCTGGTACCTTTGTGATACAGCCTCATCATTTGTTTAGGCATGAAGTAACAAAATGATGCAAGAAAAGGAGTTGTTGGAACATTGCATGAGGTAGCAGGCTCACAGCTTCACCATCTTCTCTATTTCCAGCAGACTCGTGAACTCCTGTAAAAGGGCTTCTGAATTTAAGTCCAGTTAAAAGTCATTTATTTTCCCTTTGCTCACTAAAGCGATTTGAGTTTTTCATTCCCTGAAGGAAACACTTCTGGTCATGTAGGCAGAACTGTTAGACTGTTGCTAAGAGCAGCCAGCTGAAAGGTTCTTAAATAAACTGATAAGCCACCTCACATTCTTTCTAGAAATGAAAGTGCATATATGTGTGTTCACATATCTCCTTAAAGAAATAGCATACATATAGAAGAAATAAGGCAGCCATTACCTGTAGATTAAGATTAAACAGGGCTTTCACCTAGAAAGATCAAGTAGAGCGAAATGAAAAGGTGGAAATAAGAAAATGGTTGTATTCATTACACAGGCAAAATTCACATCAATGGTAGTCTAGCCATTTGGACATCAAAATACTTGGGCCTCTTAAAGCCATTCTTCTGTGAATTCTAGGCTATATATATAAAATAGAGGTACATTCCGTGAAGTCTAGACTTTTCTAATTATCGTTGTTTTCCTCTACCCTAATGTTCTGTGTGGTAACTGGCACATAGCAAACACAGGTGATCATTTGCTGTGTTTATGAAGCAAAGACTATATAGTCATTTGTTCCATTTCATCGATGAGAAATTGAAGGTTCAGGAGACAAATAACATTTCAAAAATTAGTGAGGAAAAATGAACACAAACTCATGGCTGCCTAACTCTGAATACTGTACTCTGAAGTAAAATCTTATTTCCCTTTTAAAATATTTCCAGGATTAAACAACAACAAAAACAAACCAACCAACAAACAACCTAGATTTAGCCCCTGGAAGTTTAGAAATTGATATTTGTGAAAATAGCTTATTTCAAACACAGAAAAGCAGACTTGCAAAATTGAGTGATAAGTTTTAAACTGATCCCAACACATTACTGGCATGAGGATGTGGAAAAAACATTTAAATTCCCAAAGATTAGTCCCAGTGTGCATATGGGATTACAATTGTTTATTAAAACACATATTGTAATAAATCAATGTGGTGATATGTTAATATAAACAAATATTTAGCATGATCTTTACCAAAAATTATTGGGCACTGCTATTGCTATTACATAAAGCATTTGGGGAAAAAAATGATGTGTTTTTCCAAGGTTATATTCCACCAACTTTCCCCTCCACACAAACACACTTACAGACACACATAGATACTTGTGTGTGTGTGTGTGTGTGTGTGTGTGTGTGTGTGTGTGTGTGTGTGTTGGTTTTAATGTTTGTAAGCTAGGGGGCGGGGTTAGGTAAAATTATATGACTCAGAAGCTCATATAAATCTTCCTATTTAAAGAGTTTTGATTTTTTATTTTATTTAAAATTTTTCCAAATTTTTCCAAGCTGAACAGTTGGATAATTTGCTTGAGTTAACCTCATCAAATTTGCATGCTAAAACCCTTAACACCTCTTAACCTTCATTTCTGAAACCAAAGTGCCTAATCATGTTACTCTTTTGAAAAGCGTCCCATTCATTTTGTGAAATTGAGCTTTGTTTAACTGGGTGGACATTCCTTTGCAGAAGATAAAATGAAATCTGAATGTTAACACTTGCTCCTTTTCTTTATGGGATTACTGGCTTCTACACCTATTGCTTGTCTGGGTAGAACCCATTTCCTTCAGGATTTTTGTAGCTTTGCTCAAATCTAAATGGGAATGGCAGCACCTTGCTGTCTTTTCAGAAAACTCGCATTCATTTTTCTGCAGAAGGAAGGTGACTCAGATGCTTCATTCATCTGACATAATAAAGCAATTGTGAGTTTTGATTAACTACATTTTTCTCAAGTGTGTTCGGGCCCCTAGAGCCACAGAGAGGAAGACACCGAAGACAGTGGAAGGGGGATGAGAAAATTTCCCAATCTGTTATTGTGAGACTTTCATTCCAAAGCCAGATCTACTGTGAATATCTCTCTATAATTTTCCTGGCCTCAGTTTATCATCAAGATAGAAAATATAAACAGGAGTGGAGCTATGCAAATACCCCCAGAGTCATATGAAACTTCCAATAGCCTGAATTTGTAGAAATAGTATTCACAGAGAGACAAACCCTTACAAGAGTTCGGAGTCAGGATGAAGATTCAGGACCAAACTAATAAATAGTTATTTTGAATGATAGGCTCTGCTAAACTTTTTTCCTTCAAAATAGTTCTTGGAAGTAAATATAATTTTTATAATAAGAAAAAATAACCCAAATTCAGTGATCAAATAGCATCTAAAGTCAGCAGCCTATAGTTTTGTGTCTTAATGGGTCTTTAAGGATACAAGAAGATGCCTGGAGAAAGAGCTTGAAAATTTCAGAGAAGTCTAAGCTAAGCAGGACTGGGAGTGGATCCAAGGGGGAGATGAGAAGACCTTTCTGGCACAGCTGTGTCATGGTCTGCAGATCATACCTAGCCCCATGATGCTTTTGTCATTGGTGGGATTCTGCTCTCCAGCCTGAGAGCTGGAATGAAGCAGGAACTGGAGGCTCTCCAGGATCCAGGACTGCTACATATGTCTTGGCAGAAGTCTAAGTGGGAAACTGGAGTGCTGGCAAAAGGTCTTTCAGTCGCTGGCTGCAGGCTTCAGGCTGAGTGAAGTCGGGCAGCTGAAGCCTGGTTGGTAGTGTGGGTGCCTCTGCCTTCTTCGCTCATGTCATCTGTAATAATTACGATTTCAAATAAAAGGAGGAGGCCTTTGCAGTGAAGTAGACAAAATCTTTTAAACTCCTAAGTCAATTCTATTCTCCACAATGCGGGGGGGGGGGGGTCGCTGTTCTGATCTCAGATTTTTACAAATATCTGAGATAAAGATGCCATGTGAAAATCAATAATAACATCACGATGCTACACTGTTTGGGCAGTGTGTTTGAATAATATCTGATTGTAGACATATTTTATTCTTTTTGATATTTTAGTTGGCCATACTTGATCAGTTTTTTCCCCCCACATAGTGACTGTTTTCAAGCTACAAAGTCACATTTTATAAAAAGATGTCTTAAAATGTCTCTGTACAAGTGAACTTTTGCATAATACTCATGGAAATTGCAGACAGCTTTTCTGTGTTTTTTTTTTTCTTTTTGCATTTTCACTTCTGTCTTCCTAGACTGGCTTCACTAGTGTTTCTGTTTTATTTCACTACTAATTATCTTCAGTAATTAATTTTTAACTCAGTAATGTATACAGTAAACATTGTTACTGTGCTGTTAGTTCATAGCTTATAGTAAGATATATTAAATTATACTGTTAATTGTAGAATAATACCTTTAATAAGTGTTGTATAATTTCATAAACTTTAAAGGATCTTGTAGTAAAGGAAGCAAATTAAGAAAGTGGCATTTATTTTATATGTGCTCTGGATTACAGGTGTCCTAAATACTTAATTATCTATATACATCTAATGCCCCAGATGGTTATTTATATTTTCTTATTATAGTTACTAATTATTTACATGCATACGTAAGATGTGTGTGCATGGGATCTGTGTGTCTTGGTTCATCTATCCTTCTTTAGCCTTATGTGGGTTATAGGGACTGAACACAGGTCCTCAGGCTTAGAGAGCAAGTGTTTTTACCCTTTGAGCCATCTCATTGGCCCAATTACAGTCATTTTGTACATGAGAATTATAACCAGATAGATTAGGTAACATTTTCAATTATTTTACTTGGAAATGCCATAATTTAAGAAGCCAAATCTCTTTTGTTATTATTATTATTATTATTATTATTATTATTATTTACAAAGAAGTCACACTTTCTAACCTTGTATATCCTTATTCAAGGTCCCTACCCCCTCCTACCACATCAGGTCATTCTTTCTTCTCCACAAATCTCCATCCCCTCCCTGGGCAGGCTGCAGGCAGTCCCATGGTCCCACTGCCCCAATATTGCTTAGTTCAGTCTCCACTCCTGACAGATCCAGTTTTCTCCCCACTCCTTCAAGAGTGAGTCTGGTGTTCCTCTAGGGGGAGTGGGATCCAAGGTGTCAGTCCAGCGTGTTTCTGATCCCAAGCTGTTCAGTGGTTGTGGTTTGCAGCTTGGGCATGCTTTGCTTTTTTCTTGTTTGTTTGTTTGTTTGTTTGTTTGTTTGTTTGTTTGTTTAGAGTCCACTAATGAGTGAGTACATCCCCTGCTTATCTTATATACATACAGGGGGAAGTAAAGGAACATTTTGAGAAATTGTATCAACTTGAATCTGAACACACACATACACACACACTGTAGGGTCTGAAGGAAATGGTGAAGGAAGACACCAGACTCACAGAGTATGCAAGAACAAAGAACACTTAATATTTTAGCACACAGTAGTAGACACCTGTATATAACAGTGATGAACTTAAGAGGAGTGTTAGGCTCTTTTAGAACAGCTGAGGGGAGTTGTAGAGACAATTAGGTCATTTCATAACTGGTTAAGCAGGCAGCAGTTACACTAGTATTCTATAATTGGCTGAGGTTTAGTTTTTTCATTTTGGACATACTTACACAAGCTTGGGCAAGTCTAGACTTGGTTCAGAAGAGGCTGCAAGATTTGCCCTTGAGACACTGTAAGGCTGATTTAGGTCCTGTCTTTGTTCTCTCTTTCATCCTGGAATGTGGATAAATGACCCTTTATTGGGATAGACATCTGTTTTGCCCTTTTCAGAGAACTAAAACCTAAATTCAGTAGTGAGGGTGAGAGACTTTAACCCATGTAAAACACACACACACACAGAGATGGAGAGGTGAAATTTTATATTTTTATGCTTTTTGACTGTACTTTCAGAATTAACTAAAAATATCTAAAATATTCTTAATATAAATGAATTATGCCACAAACAAAAACAGCATATTAGTTAACTTTTAAAAATTAGCCATATGCTAATTTAATGTAAATATGCATTAAAAAAGTGACTCATGTTTGCGTCATTAATTTCAGATGTAGCAGGGCAGTTAATTCTCTCTGATGAATATACTATAGTACATATTATAAAATAATAATTAAGCATTTAGTGAAGTCTAGACAAACAGAAAATAGTCCCTAAAGTACAATTAAATTATAGAGCCTACAGTAGGTATCTTTCACAATTACTAGACTAAAAAACACAATTATGTCATCTAAACAACAGATTGGAATTCTTGCTCTGTATTTGGTCCTATGTGGTCCAGAACAAATAGCTAAATCTTTCTGGTCCTTGGTTTACTCATTTGTAGATTCAGCCTAAGAGCTTGGACTCTTGTTTGGGAAGCCTATAGCGTGTTCTTGAGTATGTCATATTTTCTTCTAAGAACCTCTCTCTCCATTCTGATGCTTAAACCTGAATTAAAATATTTCTATCAAATCCCACCTCTGTTTTGTAACACTGTAGGCAGCAGGCACTCTATGTACAGGAGGAGTAAGAGACATACTTCTTAAAGGTGTCTAGCCCCTGACCAGCATGCAGTCTGACCTTACAAGCAGGTCAAATCAATTGTATACAAAAGGAAAATATCAGGAGCTTGCATTGGTCTCATGATTTAGCTCCTTGTCTTTATATTACTGTTGTATTATCTTTTTAATGAGTTACTGGAGAAGGCTTCATGCAAACACTATTATGTACTTTTTGTAGACAGAATCCCCTGACATATTTAGAGTAATTAAAAATTTCAAATGAAGTACTTTTAATATTATATTAGTACATGTTTCTTTGATGATAGACATTAAATAAAATACCTAATTGAAATGAGTAATTGAATTTTCAAAGCAAATTAGTGGGAGAAATTGGTTGTACAAAATGTAATTGTATTTTTCAAAGAACATCATGACTAAACATATTACATTTGATGGTGAAAAATAAATAAATCTCATATCTTTGAACCAGACTAAGTCTGTGTAGCCAAAATGCCAATTCAAATGCACCTACTTAAGCCAAACTTTAAATCATCCTAGAAATACTTCATAAATGAAAGTTATAAAACCATAAGTTGGCATAGGATGCATTTTTTTAAGCCAGAATAGTTTGCATTTGACTATTCCCTCTTCTTCAAAAATGACTGTGAATGAATAAACTCCTTAAGCCTGGGTTTTCTTGCCTGAAAAATAGAGATAATAATAGCACCAACTCATGGAATTGTTGGGATAATTAAATGAGATAATAGACTTTAATGGTCTGGAACACTGCATGACTAAGTGTATAAGCATTAGAGGTATTTGTATTTCAAATGCACATAATTGCACCCAAAAACTACACAAAAGCAATTTTAATGTGTTTTTCTAACCAAATTTGTTTTGAAAAAAGTAAATAATCATTGTCTGATTGTGTTTTATAAATCTGAATAATTATATCTGAATTTGATTAAATTTGAGTTCACCTGCCTCAAATTGCTCTGTATTCCAAGTGTGTCTATATTTAGCCAAGAGACAGGGATGCCAATAGACCTAGGAATGAACAGGGTTATTCTCAGATGCAAGCTTGTCATGTCAGATTCTCTGTGACTAATGCTGCAGGCAATCTAGCTGTAGTTAGGGGATCATAGCAAACACTGCCCGTTCTTTTCTGCATGGTTCTCAAGCTTTGAGGAACAAACCTTAGTAAATGATTAGGTTTTCCACACTGAATCTTTTGGGTGCTTAGGTGTGATGGTATCCTCTTAAAAGCAAAATAAAATGAATTAATTTTTATCTACCAGTTATCCAAGATAAAGTTTTAAAGTTGCTCTAAGTCCTATTTCTTTAGCCTCAATATCTCAGTGCTTAGTTTTTGTAATTCCATTATGTCCTTAATACATGTATGTGTGTGTGTGTGTGTGTGTGTGTGTGTGTGTGTGTGTGTGTGCTCACAGATGACATGTAAGTGCGGGTGGGTGTGTTCAACAGTGCTTAAATAGAAGTTAAAAGAAAGACGAGGTTTATGTTCTTGCCTTCTCCTCTGTTTGAGACAGGGTCCCTCTCTTGTTATTTGTTTCTGGGTACTCCAGGCTAACTGTCCCATGAACTTCAGAGAAGCTTTATTCAGATTCCATCTTGCTTAAGAGCACTGGCATTGCAGGTATATGTAACCACACCCAGCTTTACATGGTTCTAAGCAGTGACACTCAGGTCCTCATATGAAGCACACAAGCACTTCACCCACTGAACCATCACCACTCTAGCCCTCTAATATTTTTAATTATTCTATCTCATTAATTACATAGACACCATCTTGCACTGAATTTAAGCTCTTAATTTAATTAGATTTTTCCTTTGACTAAATTCTCACCTTAAATCTCTTTCCTCTATACATTAACCTAAGGAATTTTCTAAACTGAAAATGTATAAAACCCAGCTGCTTACCAATTTCTACATCACATGTAAAGGCTTTAAAACACTGTGCAGGCTTTGCCAATGGATGCCAAGGCCACTGTAGTCTTGCTTTACCTCTCCAGTGTAGATTCATGTGGGGAACCTGAGTTCTGGAGTCAATAGAACTGCTCATCAATCCTAGCTCTATCAAGTATTTTAGATAGTTTTCTTGATGTCCCAATTTCTTTAGAAGTAAAATTGGATAATAATGTTTGTATGACTTGATTATTTTAAGGATCAACTTAAATAATACAAATTTCTTTTTTGGTAGGACACATAGTAAAAAAGTTTTAGTTTAGCTTCCTTAATACTATATCTTAATTTACCCTTTTTTAAGTACCCCACACATACAGATAAATAAAGTCAAGAAAGTACATTCATGGTTCTAAGTGGCCAGACTTAGATTCTTTCTAGCTCTGTGACATTGGGAAAATATTCAACTTCTGAATGTTTAGTTTTACCCATACATTTCTGTGGAAAATGGGAAATATTTAATTGGGTTGGAATGTGAGTGAGACAAACTATGTAAGTGTTTAGCAACATAGAAAATCCCCAGAAAGCTACTTTATAAATATAATGAGTGGCTAAGAATCTATTGTTTTCCAGAGCATATAATGCATTATGTTCTCCAGGTATTCTCTATTTCCACAACTTCACACATACTAAACCATTAATTCCTATTGATCTTCCACTTATTTATTTTTATGTTGACTTATTTAATTGATAAATCACTGGCAATAGAAAATTTTACTTTTATGTAAAGACAAATTTGAATGTAAGAAAAAGTTGAATATTTTCATTAGTGCTGATCTCATTTGAAAACTGGTAGTATTTTAGCTGTATTTATGGAGGAATGTTTATATCATAAAGCTTATTCCATTTCAGTAAAGAATGCTCATTAAATTAAAATAGTCTTGATGTTATGGTACCTATCTTCTCAGTGTCCATATCTCCAGTGCACCTACATGTATTACTCAATATATATATTCATATATAACAATATTGAATAAATAATACATCTGTTTATTTTCTTTATTAAATTATGAGTTGATTGTAAGTAGTGTGTACTATTCTAATAAAATTGTCAACACAGCCCATGTATGGCTAAATTTTAAATATGTCACAGTATAAGCTAATGACAACAGCAATACATAAAAACACAGTTACAAAGCCATCTATTGCAAAACGTCAAATTCTCATTTTATGCTTCAATAAAACAATTATATCTACACCACTTATTTTAGTATCTCATTACTTTTAATAATGTCTCCAGTTGCCTATAGATCTCCCTTTTATTTTCGAGATTATGATATAATTGCATCATTTCTCCCTTCTATTTCTTTCCTTCAGGAGGTCCTCTCAGGCCTCTTCTTGCTCTCTTTCAAATTCATGGCTTTTTAAATTAAATATTGTTACATGCATACATGTAGATACATGTGTATGCAGATTTGTTTCTAAGTATAATCTGATCAGTCTGTATAATGTTCCTTTTTGTATGTTTTTAATGCCTGACCATTTGATATTGGTAACCAGTCTCCTAGTCTCACTATTCCTTACTTACCTATAGTTCTTGGCATAGGATTGAAGCCTTGTGGGCTTCCCTCCATCCACTTTGGTATGTTTACTGTTGCTATCTTTGTTCAGATCATGTTTAGACAGTCATCTAATGTACATACTACATATAAGTCTAATAGCCATTTGCTAGACACTTTAAAAAATGATGTTAAAGTTAGGCATTTAATATTATCATGATCCAGTGACAATTTGAAAAATTGGTTGGCAATAATATAAGCCATGTAAGATATGATAATTTGAACATATGGTGATTGAAAGGTAAAACATGGCTGCTCTATAAGGTCAACATTTATGACACCTATGGATATGCTAACAGAATGGGGAGCATTCACAGGGCCAAAACTCTACATAATGAAGTATGTGAAAAGGGGGAATGCTGAAAGCACAAGAAATTCTCTTTCCAAATGAGGAACCCCTGATTGGTTATTCAATATCAAACAGTCAGGCCTACTATATTATACGTACTAAATCAATTGCATTTATATACTTAGGAAAACACGTACAGACAGACACACAGACACATACACACCAATTAAAGAAAGTCATGAATTTGGAGGAGAACAAGGGAGTTCTTAAGAAGTGTTGGAGGGAAAAAATAAAAGTGGGGAAAATGAGGTACTATATTAAAATTTCAAAAACAAAAAAATGCAAAACCTTCAGGATTAAATCATTAAACTATCAATACCCATCTCAGCCATGTAATTTATGTATGTCGTCAAACTTTTAAAAATTTAGTTTCTATTCTGTAAAATTTGTCTGATAAGGCCTAGGCCTACTCTGTAGGACTGTGCAGAGGGGCTAATAGATGATTAGTTTTTGGACCACATTAGCAATTGCACAAAGGTGACCATTATGACCTTAAACAAAGAACTGAGTTATCATTTTCTTCCTTCTAGATGGCTCTGTCCATTAAGATTTTCATTCATGAACATTGTTTTACTGGAATGTACTGGAAAGACCAAGAGCTAAGGGGTAAACAACATTTTCTACATATCAATTGTTGATAAATTAGATACCTGAAACAATTTGGATCATGCAAACTGTTCATGGAAACCATTCACAACTTAACAATAGCTAAATCCATCTGCTGTCCTGGAGTTTGATTTGCAACCTCTTCATATTGTATCATAAACCCACATTTAGAAACTATGGGTTCAGAATTAATACCTGATATTCCTTTATAAATGGAAATAGAAGATCCATTAAGGAAATCACAGGTGAAATATCCACATATATATATTAATTTCTTTCTTCTCAGAAAAGTGTTTTGGGAGACTTTAAAATTATAATTTATTCGCTGTTAAAACAAAGTAAGCTGTCAAAATATAGAATATATGCCATAAGCTATGAAGAGAAGAAATGAGGGTAGAGTTGTCATCCTGCTAATATTTCTTAGATAACCAATCACAAAGCTTATTTAGAAACTAATTGTATTACTTTTTTATTTTTCTACAATGAGTCAATTTTTTTCAGATGAATAATAGCAAAGGCATTTTAGATGGAAGGATCAGTATAAAAGGCACAAGTAAAACACCAGTGTCTGAATAAGAATACTGTGTGAACTCATCAGGACTGAAGGTACGAAAGTCCTTCTAGGACTGCTATGAAGCCACAATGCAAGTCTTTTATAACTATAGCAAATTCAAGTCTCAACTTCTCAGGACTAGAACATTGATTTATTCCAGTGCTCACACGACCATTTTTACATTACCTTTTTCTTTTGTGCCCTCACATCATAACACCAACTTGGCTCTGATTGCAGTAAGCAACGATCTGGTAAGAAGATTTATAGGATGAACTCATGTAAACACTTTTCGCAACACATTTGAGAGACCATTGGAGTAAAGTTTCAGAGTTCTGTCAGGTACAACCACCTGACCCAGTTTTCATCTTAAGTGAAATGATGAACTTTTCCTAACAATCTGCCTATAAGTTATACAATTCTACTGAAGACACTCAATAGTATGTGGATACTGAGTTTGTCTGAAAAGTGAATGATAGGATGTTTATAAGCACAAGAAACATTTTAGACTTTTTTGGTCCCCCATGTCCTCATTTAATAGAATCACCACTCCTTTCTAAGGTCCAATGACACATAATATTTCTTATAAGCATACTCATCGCAATGACTAATACATTAGCCTTAAGACTCAGCCCTGGCTTCTTTCTATGGTTTCTATTTTTTCCACATGTCTTTCCTTCTCTTCTTCAATATGTGCTTAGTAGTAGCCACTGGGGAATTTATGAGTGATACACTCAAAAATCCAGAGTTGAAAAGATATTGCTATGTCCCTGCTAGCCATTTGTCTATTTGAAGCTACAAGTTAAAACAATCACATGCATTTATTGTGGGACTATGAACAGCAACACAAACAAACAGAACAAACATAAAGGGTGGCATTAGAGCCCAGAGAACGGTTAGTACAAACTTCTACATTGGCAATGCTATGGAGAAAAACATCTGCTGGTATCATGAACAATGAGTCAAATTTTTCCAGATGAATAGCAAAAGGCAATTCAGATGGAAGGATCAGTATAAAAGAAGCAAAGCACTGTAACTGCTGGTAAGTCACTGGGGAAAACGGTAAAGATGTTTGAGGGATGAAAGAAAAGGGTGGAAAAAGAAACCTTGGAAGTTGTAAGGTCAGATTTTATACATCACAAGTTTCATCCTGTGGACAGTATAAGCCTATGCCATTATTTAGACCTAGGGGTACAGAAGCTTATTTTGAAAGTAATTGTATTACTTTTTCATTTTTTTTTCTACAGAACATAGAATATGAATGTTCTCTTATGGAAATACATATTAGCTACAATAGACCATTGTTAAAATTTTTCGGTGAAAATAATGGATCCTAATAAGTTTTAGGTGATGTAGGTAGTACTCTGCTTGGCTTCAGTGGATTTTGGCTTTAATGACATGTAGTTACATGGGTACACTTTACCATGTTTTGATGAGGCATTTTAGCAACAGGGTAATTTAACTTAATAAGTAGTAAGGGGTCTGGCAAGAGGCTTCAGTGGTAAATATGACTTGAAATACAAGCTCACTTCACAAAACTCATACATTTTCTCTCTGTCAATAGAGCAAGGTGGTTTTCAACTGATATATTGACAAAAGGTCTTTTCATTTTTGTTTTAGTATAAATCCTATAAGAAGAAATACATCTAGTATAAGCTAGGAGAAATAAGAAGGATTTTGTTGTTGCTATTTATTTGTGCATTGAGAATTTATAATTATGGTAATAAAAGTCAATAGTCACATATCTTCCACTACTTGGAAGTTTTTAATGAAAACACACATGTTATGGAATATATATGTATGTATGTGTGTATATAAGCAAGTTTTTCAAAAGAATTAATGATGACTCACTATGAGTAATTATAGGAGTAAATTGTTTTGCATAACACACTCATATCAAAGCTTGCTTAAAAGAGCAAGGAGCCAGGAAAGAAGAGTTGTTCTTTTTTAGCATCTCAGTGAGTCTCCAGATCTGAGAATTTTAAGTAAGTTCACATTCATGAATTCATCTGTGAGCACCCACACATGCTGTGTGCTGAACAGGATGCTGTTCTCTGAGGCTAAAAGCAGGTTCCTGGTCTGGTGGTGGAGATGAACATGCAATATGTACCAGTATCAGTCTATAAAAAGCACAGCATGTGAAAGGTGGAAGCCAGCAAAGGAAAGGCGAAAGCAGAGCTGTCTGTTCAAAATTAACTGTTTGTAGTTCTATATGAAAATGAAAATTTGTGGAACTTATTTTTCAGCACTTGGTTTATTTCAACAAATCTGTTCAAGAACTGATAGGAATTGCCTTTATCAATGTGATTGTATTATGAGGAGGCAGTCACAAGATATGAGTTTAGGAAAGGAGACAGGACTGAAATATTGAATTATTTCACATGTCCTGCCAAGTTGATTGAATCTCTAAAACATAAACTTGATTAATGATTATCTTTAATAATAGTTATTCAGCATGAAAACTATATATATAATATATATCAGTAATATATATATACATATCTATTTAATAAATGTTATGGGTATTCAGTATAGTTAACTGTATCCATTTAAAGTAGGAAGGAAATCTAAATTGAATTGAGAGAACAGAATATTTTGTTCTTTTTAGCATGTGATATTGATTATAACTTTATTCAACATTAACTGTGTAGTGATTTGGCCTCATTTTGTTGTTGCAAGGAACTTAAGTTACTAGCATAAAAATTACTTTTTTCTTTCTGCCCACATTTTACCTGTCTGTGTGATGACAGTTAACTGATAAGGTCACTAACAACAAGCATACCTAACCCAAGGACTCATAGGTTTGGATAGTTTTTCTCTGTTGCTACCTACATGCTATAGATGCAGACTCTAGAACAAGACCTACCAAATAAAAGACAACCAATAAATATTTGTTATTTCCTTAGGGAATTTATTCCTTGTCTTGGGCATAAGATATGATAAGAGAAGCAAAGTACCCTCAGTCATATCTAGGAAGTAACCCATGGACCATATGGATGTGGCCCAAACAAAATTGTAGACTTAAGACACTATGTGATTGGGGGAGGGTCTGGGGGGTGGAACTAGGCTTTAGTTTTCCAGTATGAACAACTTTTCAC
This sequence comes from Sigmodon hispidus, assembly GCA_004025045.1. Lineage (NCBI taxonomy): Eukaryota > Metazoa > Chordata > Mammalia > Rodentia > Cricetidae > Sigmodon > Sigmodon hispidus. Next base: position 15,889 of record PVIH01008333.1, on the reverse strand, counting down.
ATGGCAGTGACCTGTTGCAATTTCAAAAGAAGATTGGACTTGTCTGGTAGAATATGTTAGACAAGAGTCCATTAGTCCAGAACATTCACATGTTATGAGAAAGTACTGTAACTCTGTATTATAATGTCTGCTACATGGTTGTTGATGAAAAGAAATTCTTACTCATATGATTTTACATAAATAGATACCCAAAGTTAGAAGCTCTGTTTGAATGACTACATAAGAACAATGGTCACCATTAACTAATATATAAGTGTACAAAATTTTTAACATAATTTGCTTTCATATTGCTGGTTAAGTTTTTACTTTTCATGTGTTTCATATTCATAGTCTCATAGGTGGCTTGGTAAAGAAACTATTAAAATCTTTTGTCTAATCTAAATGATTGCCAGCTATGAACAGGTATGAATGGTTATCACAGAGAAGACACAGATATGATAGGGCTACAGGTCACTCACTGCTCAGGAATCTCGAAGGGAGTATGGGAGATAATACATCTCTAATGAAAATTAAGATATGTGACTTCAAGAAAAAAATTGAGAAATTAAATCTAACTTGAAAATATGGATGGCATAAAAAGGAGATAACATTTGAAGTTAATGTAAATTGGATGAATGAAATGTACAGTCTTAGATGAGAGAAATAAAAAGACCAAGTGAACTTCAACCATAGAACAGAGGGCCTGGGACATGGTTATTAGGTGCAGGTGTCTGCTTACAGTCCTGAGTTTAAACCGTGATACCCACATGTTGAAACAATAGACCTGACTGGTAGAAGCTCTCTTTGACTTATACATGTGCACCATTGCATTATGCCCCCATAAATAAATGTGATGAACATTTAAGAAATAAAAGTAACTGATGAGCAAATGCCCTTTGGGATATGAATAACAAATTACTATGTAGTTCAGGGCCTTTTCTTTGTGCCACCATCGTAATGATTCTTGTAGATAGGGAAAGTATCAAATAGGCTGCCGTTGTATGGTATCTGTCAATTTCACTGTTGCTAAAGGCAGTGGTTAAATACCAGGACCCTGGGATCAGTGAAACTGGAGTTGGAATGACCAAGTCGGCCTGTTATTTTAGTTATGTTGTTTGGGACAAATCATGTAATCTCTCTGCAACATGATTCCCTTAATTACAATGAAAACGCCATATGTGGAACACCCAGAATAACTGGGTACAAGTTACATCAGATAAGGTGGATAACCTGCAGCCCTTGTTGCTGACATAGCAACCAGTTAACAAACACGTAGCTAGAATTAAATTGGACACAGGTAATAGAAAATGTTTTGAATTTCTTTCTTATGCTGTATACTGTTTTCAACAAGACAAAACAATTTGTTTATTTTAAAAATAGTTTTAGTTTATTGATTAATAAACAATAGCTGTATATTTGTCTGGTATAGTATGCATTAACTTAATTGTATATTGTAGGAAATAAAAATAGCTTAGTTAACTGTCACACTATTCATCAACTATTTGTGTGGTGGAAACGTAATTTATTTGTGAACAATTTTTAAGCAGGCCACACATGATTGTAAACTACGGCCAATGTACAGAGCAGCAGGTCATTAAAATTTATTCCTTAAGGTTAAATTTTGTTTTCTTGATCATCTTCTTCATTTCCCATCTCCTCTTTCACCCTACCCTCTGGCTATTAATTCTCTTCTCTCTGTTTCTATGAGGTCAGTATTTTTGTATTCTATATAATGAGATCTACTAAGTGTTTCCTTCTGTAGCTGACTTGTATTCCAAGCATATGGTTCTCTAAGTTACAAATTATTATAAATGGTAGAATTTCTATATGGTGTTATATTATGCATTTATCTATTTTCTGTGATGGACACATGCTGCTTACATTGGCTATTAATAATGAACAAGAGTGGAGACATGTCTTTTTTTTTCTTCTGGATTGTCACATTTATTAATAAGATGAGAATTCACAGTAGGTGGCCTTGTTCTTGCTATGGATTGAAAAGTAGTTAGCAATAACATGTGAACTAATAATACATGAAACACAAAATAATTGTTTACTAGATTGTGAACTCAGAATACAGAAATATTTTTTTCAAGGTTTTGCCTGTTTGTTATTATTATGAACAAAGAAGTCACACTTTCTATCCCTGTGTCTTTGATATCCCTACCTTAAGGATCTTTAAGATAAAAGAAAATCTTCCCAAATTTGTCTTCTTTGCTTTATTTTTGATACAATATATTTCTATATGCATTAAATTAATAAAAAAGTTTGCTTTTCATTTTTTCTTCCATGACAGAGTCTTATTACTTAGCCCATGCTGGCCTAAAATTCTTATTCCTCTGCCAAAATTTCACAGGTAGAGATTGAAGGTATGTTGTATGGCACCTGGCTTAAATATGTTTTTGAGTGTTTACCATCTACATCTTCTGTTCAAACTTTGAGCTTATTTGCCTTATCCAATATAGCTTAATTGCGTGTATAGCTTACATGCATGTATGTTTGTATGTTTGCTCAGCCCTCAATTTCTTCCTTTGAGACCGACTTGTTACCATGGTAGTACATTGCTAGTTTCTTGATTTATAGTCTTAGAGCTGTAATAAAAAATTAAACAAATTCATAATGGACTGTATCTGAGAATTGCCAAGTCATTGCTTTAACCACTATAGTATGGATAGGACAATGGGGAAAGTAAAATACAAGAAAGGTGATGTCAATAGTGCTCATCCTGAAACACTTAACTACCTAAGTACATGATAATCACCAAACTATCTACGTGCTCATTCATGTGCTCTTATTTAATGCTAGTAAAGTGAGTCATTTCCTCATTATTCTTGGCTCATTGGCTGCTAAAGCTAAATGTTATATTAAGTTTGAAATATTGCTTATGAACAAACACATTCATTAATAAGTTAGAGTATCCAAAATAAAATATGGCTTTATTGTATCCCAGTATGGCTATGAGTCTTGCCTTGGGAGCATGAATAGAAAAGCAAGACCTCAAGTACTCTCTATCCTGGGAAAGAGGCATCCGTAGATGATAATTTTGTACTTGATATATAGTTCAGAATAGTACTTTGCAGTTTCTCATGCAGTATATATTATTAAGACTGTGAAACTTGAAAAACTCAGTTTCTCAATTGTTGGTGACAGATATTGAATCACCGTCACATTCTGGGTACTCTAGTATTTTACTTATATAATCTTTAACCGGGTTAACCAAGAATATAGGGAGGCTCCACAGATTTCAAAGAAATTTGATTTTTGTGTAAGCATATGTAAAAGTAGTTTAGAAAAGATAAGTGGGTACTTTTGCTTTTGAATATCTAATAGTCAATGAGAGGATTGAAGGCGAGAGTGTTTTCTAAAAATGTAAGTCCATTGTCAGGATACAGCTGTGAGTGTCTTGGGATACAGCAGTGATTGCCTGGGAGGAAAAGAATAAAACATTGTGTCTTAGAAGACGTTCCCTAATATAACAGAATAGGATAGAGATTCTCTGTAGTAGAATTTGTTAGTATTAAATGACAAAAAGACTTACATAAGCTAGAACTCACATTTGGATTGATTGCTGCTGTTATGTTTAGTGACTTACTGCTGCTCATCAAAATATCCTGGATTATGTGGCAAGTTGAGGGATGGCATTAATATTCTCTGTTGTGTTCGGGCTAGAGTAGCTGTAAGGCAACTGTAAGGGGGTTTCTGCTGAGGCTTGTGTAACATACTGATTCAGGGACTGCCCTATAAAATTCTGTTCTTTGTTGGGTTTTCTTGAAGATGCTGCTTCTGACTGCTGGATTAGAGTATTATCTAAAGTGAAAAATATGATTTACAACTCTTTGTATTACTTCTTTTTAAAAGATCAGTGGTAGACTTGAAAAGAATACAGCTGAAGTGCCTCTACCTCTTGCTTCACATATAGGATTGAATTGGATTATTTTGAATAGCATGTTTTTGGAAGCGAGAGTTATTTTAAGGACACTCATATAGCCTCTTGCACATGAGAGACACTCATTCACAAGTCCTCGAGGCTAGGCATCTTACCAGATACCCAGGTGAAATGGACACCATGGACCCTGAGGTAATTTTGGGAGAAGAGAACTGGTAGGAGGAAGAACATCAGAGGTTAATGGGACATGAATGTAGTCAACATGCACAATATACTCTGATGTCAATGTCCAGACAAAGCCTATCACTGTGCAATTATTACACTCATTCTTGTATGAACATGTATATGTGTATATACATATATATGGATGTACAAGTACATATTAGAAGAAAAGGCTTTAAAAAGAGGTAGAAGAATGATAAATCGGATTACTGACCTGAAAACCAAGGTGGGGAACCAACTTCCAAAGAAAGTAGCCTTTCTAATCATGCCACCATTGACTTTGGATTTCAAGTCTCCAGAAATGTGAAGGGAGATACCGTTTTTTTTTTCCCCTCCCACTGTGGTGTTTTGTCATGACAGCCTGTAATGATTAATATAGACTGCTATGTTGATTGGATTGAGGGACACCTAGGAGACTAAAATGTCTCACTTCTGTCTGTGTTCATGAAGATGTTTTCAGAAATGATTGGCATTTGGAATAGCAGCTAAAGGGAAGTCTCTGTGTGAATGTGGGTGGCACTGTCCAATAAACTGTGGGCACAGAGAAGAATGAAAGGAGAGCAATGTTCTCTGGTTCTCTTTCTCTGTCTCTCTCTGTCTCTTTCTCTCTCTCTCTTTCAATCTCTCTCCTCTTTCTTTCCATCATGAAGGGAGCCATTCCTTCCATTGTTTTCCTACCAAATGACATTTTGTCCTGCCTCAGGCTCAGTGCAATGGAGCAGAAGACCAGACTTTGAAACTATAAACCAAACAGTCACATATCTTTGACAAATCCAGACCACTAGTTATTTTTCCAGTTGTGAAATGATGTACACTGACTTTATTCTTTGATCATAAGTATCTTGACAGTTATTCTTAATATTTGTTTAGCATTTAATACTTCCATTTAAGAGTAAGAGATATTCATCTTTATTTCCCTAGAGTCTATAACAATATTTTGGTTAAACTAAGGGCTCAATTCTATGTAAATGAAAACATAAAACGAATGAGACTTTATATGTAGACATACCTTTCTCATAACTTAATCATATGTCCTAGATTTCAAACCTTTATAAAGTTAGCTTCTTTTTCACAACAGAACTCAGGTTATACCTTCCTCTTTTCTTAATATTAACAATGATGTTTTTTATATAGAGTTGTGTAAAAAGCTGTAAGCATTAGTGAGACATCACTCATTGCATTGTGAAGTTCAAGGCACTAATGTTCTAATTATTTCCAGCTGTGACATGTTTGTCCCATGTTCTGGCACTTGATATTTTGGCCAACATAGTTTCATCTTATTTAATATTTTAAATATTAAATAATATTTAATCTCTGGCTCTTTTTTTCTGATCTGTAGTTCTCTATTCAGCTAAGTCATCTGAGGTCTGAAAAATCATGACTTGGTCTCTTCTGCATTCTCTTCACTGTCACATGTACACCCAAAATACTTTTTAACATCACCTCCAGATGTACTTGTTGGGGAGAAGTGATACCTCTGTAAGGTTGGACACTTACATTATGACACTCATCTCCCTTCATACTTACTTGTATTTAGAGTGTTGCATCATCAATTTTCAGTTTGAAGAACAAAATAACAGCCAACACTATTCTAATTTTGTTTTTTTCTCACTCAATAACTATTTTCCTGTTCCTTTTCAAATATCCACATATTTTACAAACTGTGTACACACACATACATATGTTGAAAAAAATTGATAGTTTGTCAGGTTCTTATTCTTGTGGGATTTATTATGATAAAACCGGATGTAGAAAACAAGGTAATGCCAATCATTAAAAGGTGCTTTAGAAGTGCAAAGTGACCCGGTACATTTCTAATACCTGGAGACTATAGTGTGAATTAATCATGAGATCATTTAAATAGACAAGAATATTTTATACAATTCATAGCATACACTGGAGAAAGGATAAGGAAGTTATTTTTAGAGGGGCCTATGACACTAAGTGAGCTATCTCTGTAGGAATTAGAAAACTTTTCATGAAGACAATACTCTAAGTAGAATGGCTGTATTTAAGGCATTCTATCAAGAGTTGTAATAAATGACTTTTAAGAGTTTATAGAACTTTATTGGGAACTATGTAGTACTGATGTTTACATATTCGAATTCTCATTTAATCCCCCCAAAATAACCTTACAAAATTAATCATATCATTGTGTTATACAGATAAGCCTCAAACAAGGTTATTAATGATAACAGATACAGATAGAACTTGGACCAAATATGTCTGACTCATATTTATTGTTTTACATACCATTTTGTGAATGACAAATAGAAGTTATATTGAACAATCAGTAAGGACTAAACAAGAGAAGAGGAGCCATTCTTCATGCTGGATATTAATGAACCTTTAGACTGATTCAATCACAATCTGTGGAAGTGCTAAGAAACAAACACAAGGCAAAAGGAAACCTAGACACTAACTACAACATCCATAAAACTTTCACTTCTAAATTGGAGGGTCAAAGTCAGGAGCAGGGACCTGAACAAACGACGTAAACCTTAGAAGACTATTCATCAAACAGAGAATGATGGGAGATGCCACCTCTGTTCAAGGCAAGAGCACAGGGCTGAGTGCCTTGGCTTTCCTCTTCTTTCCACTTCTAGCTACTTTTCTTGGATGCAGGTAGATAAACAGTATAGGTGTATTATGACAGCAGTTCTTAATGTGTGGGGCATGACCTGTTTGGGGGGGGGCAAAACAGCTCTCTCACAGGGGTCACATATCAGATATATTCTGCATATCAGGTATTTACATTACAATTCATAACAGTAACAAAATTACAGTTATAAAGTAGCCACAAAAATAATTTTATGGGGGGTCACCACAACATGAGGAACTGTATTAAGAAGTCATAGCATTAGGAAGGGTGAGAATCACTGGCTTAGGGAATCACTTTCAAGTCTAAGAATTCTTATGGAAAAGGGTTTTTCACATAATTCAGGCTTAGAAAGGACTTAAGTCTGATTGATTATTAGATGTGGATTCAAGGGTTTGATTATGAGATGAAGTAAAACAGTTCAGTTTCATGGTCCCCTTATTTTGCTTTTTATTCTTTTAAGATCCTATAACTCTTGCGATTGCAAAAGAGCCTTCGAGTAGTATAGACTGGCATTGCCTTTTATGTAATATTAGTTTGGAGATTTCTGGAGAATGAGAAACAAAAACATGTCCAGGATCTTAAACTCTAAAATTTGTTATTTGAGATTTGTACTTGAAGAGCATGACCAGAATGGTTAAGTTCCTCCTGCCACAAATTGATGCTAACAAGCAAACTGACAGTGACTCACAAGGTCTCCTGCTGACTTTTGGTTGAAGTCCGTGGCTCAGAAAGATGAATCTGACAGTCTTATGCTTACAGACAACATTCCTGCCAGACCTTAGGCAAGCAAGCAGCAGTGGAGTCATATGTGACCATATGTGTTAGGCAACAGGCAAATTCCCTGCTTACAAACATGGCTGACAGACCCACTAGACATCACTCTTAAAGGAAGAACACCAGTTAGTCTTTGGATCTCATAAGTCTCATTGACTTCCCAAGGGATCAGACTTACAGTTGGCCTAGAGGATATAGAAAAAAGAGAATAGAAGATAACTCTGAAGAACATTTTTTTAAATTTTAGTTTAGTTTTTGGAAAGCCTTCCAGGTTTCTATGATTTTTATGATGGAAGTCTCAATAATTTGGAAAATGTAATGCATCTGACTGATGAATCTCTAAGCCACAATAGCAGGAGAAGCTATAGGGAAAGAAACAGTATTAGATATTTGGGAAAGCTGGAAAATTTGTTTCCAGTGTGATCTAGAAAGTAGACCTGACTCAGTACAGTTTATCCTGTCCCTGTAAGGTTGCTTGAGTGACACTGGAACTTTTGGTCCCATAGCCACTGGAAAGGTTCTCTACATTGGATGCTAACCATGGATGCTTCCAAATAAAGCACATGCACACTCGTCTACAATTCACTCAGCATCTTTGTTTGCCAAGCCTAGTCTGAACATTAAGAACTGAACTTAAAAATGCTAAGTGCTATGTCCTAGCAACTTATATGACATGAGAAGTCCCCAAGCTCAGTAATGATGAAAGGAAGATAAGTTGTCTGAAACCTGGGATTATACCCATACCTGCTACAAGCTAGCTAAACAGGTCACTTTCCCTCTCTAGGATTCATGCTTTGTATATTGAACAGGAATCACAAGGTTCATATGGATTCCAAAGGAAAACAAAGAATTAATATATGCCAAGGAAACATAAAGATATAAGAATGGTGGGAGATAGAATTACTTTAACAGATTTAAAATCTTTTATCTTCTCCCGGTAGATTTATCATACTCTGAGAGTCTCAAAGATCAACACAGTATCTTTTTTATTTTTTTTACAAATAAAGTCATATTTTTTATCCATATATCCCCTTTTCAGACTCCCTTCCCCCTCCTGCCCCTCCCTGTCACTCATTCTTATCCCCATCACTTTATCTTCTCCCCAGCAAGGGCAGGGGGTCGAAAGGTACCAAGGTACCAAGGTGGCTTAGTTCAGCATCCACTTCAGGCTGATCTGCTTTCCTCATCCCATCATCAAGACTGGGTCAGGTGTTCCTCTGGAGGGAATGGGCTCCAAGGTGCCAGTCCAAGGTGTTTCAGACCCCAAGCTGTACAGTGGTTGCAACACAGGATCTTAATGAATTATATATATAACTAAGACATATAAAGTAGTAAGGAATAAAAATAAGTGGCATTATGAAGTTCCACTAGCAGTTTCTACTGAACATAAATGGTTATCCACCAAACATTATATACAGAGACTTACTAATGCTTATATTTAGTCATCAAAGTGGTCCTGAATGATGAGAGTGATCAACTCTATTGACAGAACAGAATGTGGGCCAGGGTTGAATGTTAAAGGATTTATCAAAGGTTACATAGCCTATGAATGGCTGAGTTAGCATTTGAGGCCAGGATCAAGCCTCATGCTCAAGTGACCTTCTTCACATCTGCTAGAATCTGAACTCTCAGAGAAAAGTCCACACTGAGTTTGTGCTACAAGTTGTGAAAGACACAGATTGTCAACAAACATATTTTGTGGCATTCTGTGTGATATGCTGTGGACATACCATGTTCAAGGGTGGTGAAATTTAGAGTCAATTTCTAGATGGTGAACAAGTAAAAGAAAGTCATTTGATCTGATGGAAAATTTTGGCTAGGAGAGGTAAAACATCATAATAGCTTAGGTTTTCATCATATTTAATGCTATGTAGCTTTGAGGACTGGTAAAAGGCATGAAATGCTATTGTCCAGTATGTGGTGCAAGAAAGAATATAGTATAAAGGGAGCAACCTGAGTATTGCAAGAGAGTCAAAGGGATGAAAACGATCAATGCCTCAAGTGATTTATGTTTTACTCTTAGCCAGCCATTCATTTCTGCCAGTACTTTTTTAAGCCCTAAATTTTTGTAACCAACGTAGAAAAAAGTATTACATCCATCCTGGGTTTGATATCTAATAAAATGGCCAAGAAGCAATAAAACTTCATTTTCTGTAACATTTTTATTCATGAGACAATCTCAGCATGAAACCACCTAAAATGCTAAGAAGCCAAGGGCATGAGACCAAATCAGATGCTTACACATGAAATAACCAACTCAATGTTTTTTGTTCCCTTCTTGGGTGGTATAGAAGGTTTTTGAAACCCGACATTGAAAAACAAGTCAAAATTGGGGGGCTGAGATATTTTGACACATAGAGGAAAAAATCAAAATGTTTTCTTCTTCCTATGAAGAAGCAGCTCCATCCTCCCTGGGTTCAGCAAAAGGACACTACAGTACTAGGTTTCACAATGAAATTGGTTCTGAACATTCTTCCTCCTTCCTCCAAAGCCATTCTCTGACTTAATTGGCACTCCCTGTGCACCTGCAGGCATTGGAAGGATGCTCCCAGCTGCATGCGCTTATCTGACAGCTCAAAAGCCTTGAGTGCCTGGATGCTTGGAAGGCTACTGAGCCTTGTGTGGAATGCCCTCAGCTAATCTTCATTCCTTGAAAGTTTGTATTTTCAGTCATTGTCAATGATATAGTTGCTTTATTCACAATCTAACCGCACCAGCTTTTGTAACTATTGGTTGAAATCAAATTTGTCCTGTAATTCTTAAGTCTTCCTATCGGTACTTTTCTCTAAAGGACTGACATATTTACAGACTCACAGTGGCAAAATTTATCAAGGAATCTATGTTTAGGAGTACCAACCCCAGAAATGTAGGATACAAGGAATGGGAAGAATGTGGATAACTAGAAGAAAACCAAGAAAGAACTAAAATTAATTTCCATTTGCAAAGCTGCTGATAGCGTTTAAGCACATTTTAATCACTTCACGAACATGCCTCTCTCCTTGGTTGCCACACCTCTTAGACTCATCTCTGCCTCTTCGGCCCCCTAAACTCTCCAGGGCTCCCCCTCCCTCCCTCCGGGATGGCTGCTACTTAAGTTCTCAGCTTCTGTGTTACTTGAGTGTCTTCAGCCAACCACAAAAGCCCTGAACTAATTTGGTCCTCAGCAGCTGTTTATCTCTGCATTGTGATGAAGAGAAAGCTGGAGCTTAGATAGAAACCAGCACTGCTTGTTTACAGATGAAGGAGCAGCAGATCTGGCATTGAATCTTCATTCTTAGGATTCAGACTTTCCTAGTGTCTTCTCTCTATAACTCTATAACTCTACCTAACTGGAATGAGAGTATAGATAGGAACAGAGAAGCTAGCCAGCCTGCCCCTCCTCCCCCACCACTCCCTAGTAAGGAATCCCCAGAGTCCTCTGATTAACATTGGATTGATCCTAAGTGAGTGAGGGTTTAGGCTGCAAGACCTTGCCTCAAAATTCTATTCATGGGCTTGTTGGCCAGAGATATTGACAGTCCTTGGTGGAAATGATGGAAAGTGGAAGATCTTTGAGAGTAGGGGACCTGTTTTCTAGTTGACAGCCACTTCAAATAGTTAACACTGACTGTAGGCCAGTCACGGAGGAGCACTGGGTTCCTACTTTCCAGGACCACTCTCTAGAAGCATGCATCCCCTCTCTAGTAGAAATTCAAAACTCCCTTATGTTTCAATTTTGTGAGGTCCACTTCATCCAACCCTTATAACAGCCTTTGAATGTCAGCACACCAACTTTTCATGAGACTCATAGTGACAAAATGAACTCACTCTCCTTACCTTACCACGCGTCAGTGTGTTCTGTACTGTGCCAAACTGTCTCGAAAGCAGGACAGTAGCCCTCATCCTCTGTCTGCTTGATTAGAGAGGATACTTTCTCAGCAGCATGGAGTTTTTTTTCTGCTTGGGGTACACCAGCAAAACAGAACTTTAGTGAACCCCTGCTCACACCTAACTCTTCAATCAAACTGTCCCCTCATACTTCAATCAGGCTTCTGAGCTGGGTGATATGGGGTATATGCCTTGATTTTTCTGTATTCTAGTTTAATTACAGGAAGATAAAGGTAAGGGTAATAGCAATAATGCCCACCACACATGACCATAATCAACGCATTTGTAAGTTTCATAATCTTCATAGAATTTGTTCCACAAACATAATGTAGTCAAATGCTAATTTTAGTAACAGTTGTGTAGATACACACACCTTTTTCTCTAGACATGTTTTCATATAGACCAAGCTCATTTATTGAGCTCCATACATAGAATCACATTGTCAATTATTCTGTGTCTGAACCATGGATTTGCGACATTCCCATGTATAATATGGGTTCCAGTAAAGCATTCTGGAACCTTTAAATTTCTTCGGTATTAATAAAGATTAATGAAAAGTGGCATGATTTTTCTTTTGGGCTTTCCTCCAAATCTAACTTTCTTCTTGGACTTCATTTGTTGAACTCATAACTGACATGCCATAACTTTGTGACTTACCAAACTTTAGATGGCATGATATTCTATCTTACAGGCATGGGACAGGTACAGCACTCATAAGCTTATAGCTGCTTTTATAAACATAGAGCCTGTGCAAGACTGACTCCCAATATTCAGTTCTAGAAAGAAGCAGTTTTCTGAGGCCCAAGCTGCTTTCACTGGAGCTATTGGCATCTCAGGGCTGTTGTAGAATATTGTTTTAAGGTGTGCTATTTTTGTTGATGTTGCATTTGTTTAATTCTGTGAAACTGTATTGTTGTGACTGTCTAAAACACCTGATGGTTTAATAAAGAACTGAATGGCCAATAGCAAGGCAAGAGTAAGGATAGGTGGGGCTGGCAGGGAGAGAGAATATAATAAAGGAGAACTCAGGGAAGAAAAAAGGAGAGAAGGAGAAGGACCTAGGGACCAGACACCCAGCCACACAGCAAACCACAGAGTGAGAAACAAAGAGAAAATATATGTGGTAATTTAAAGTTAAGGAAACTGGGAAGAAACAAGCCAAGCTAAGGTTGGGCATCTATAATTCAGACTAAGTCTCTGTGCGTGATTTATCTTGGAGTTGGGTGTTGACTCCCCATACACACACACACAAAAGAGCAAAAACAACAACAGAGCACTGTCGGGGAAGAGGAAGTAGAGATGTAACCATTGGTGAGTTACCCATGCTCTGGTGGATAACACCCATCCTCACACCATCATCATCTGCCAGCTCATCTTAAAACCTTAGGGTCCCAAAGTGAAAATAAACCAATATAAAAAGTATAAACCTGAAACTGGGACTTGGTGGGGAAGGGGCTGATCACAAGGAGTGGGAGGAAAATAAGAGAGGGGAGATGAATGAATGTGACTAGAATGTCTTATTATGCATGTATGAAACAATCAAATGTAAATTTAAAATAAACACCCAACTTTTCAATCAAGCCTCTGATTCTGGAAACACCCTTTCTCTACCATAGACATTGACTCTCAGCAAAGCAGTTTTATAATAGCAGTATGTCTTCAATAGCTAACAACAAAGTCAGGGCCAAAGATGAGCAAGAGGAAGAGCAGGGCTCTTTAATGTGGCTCTGCTTTTTACACACTGGTCTATGCTAATCCCAGCAAGTGAGCAGCAGCAAGAATCACTGAGTCTTAATCTCAGCAGGGGCAAACTTTTAATTGCCTTGCTTGGCCAGGAGTCCAAGACACTGAAGTGGAGTGATTACTAACTGCAGATGGATTGCCTCATCTACAGTTTCTCACCTGCAGAGATCTAGGGCATTAATTGAAAGCATTTAAAGGTGATGGTTGAAAAAGTCAGCATCCCTCTTGTCTGTGTTCTAAAGTTTTATTATGCCATTGAGAGAACTCAACTCGGGGCCATTCACTGTGAACACAAAGTTGCATTATAAAGAACTACATCCTCTTTCCAGTGTATAGCATTGTATATTCTACTTTTAAAATCGTAAGGCAATAGAGATTGAAGCATCTGTGTGCATCTGGCTTAGTTGTTTCGTGGTCTCCTTTAAGACACCCAAGGGTTTGGAACTCCAGTTTGTCACTCTGCATATTTTTTGCCTCATGGTAGTTTTAAGGAATAAAAATAAGGTGAAACACCTAGTACAGAGATAGATGTGTATTTTCTGGCAGAAACAATGTATTATTGTTTTTTAATGTAATATTGGAAGCATTTCTCAATTTTGTTTTTATGCTTAAAGAACTTTGAAGTTCTGGAAAAATGCAAAATAAATAAAAATGACCTCATTCTGAGAAAGAGAAACAAGCTCATTCTAATGAAATGCAGTGTGGTTCTTATAGATGATTATAGATTTTTTTTGGCAAATATATCCCAGTGTCCTGACTAGAACTTGGTATATAACCGATAGTTAATGAATATTTGTTGAATAAATTAACAAGTGAGATATATTTATGACCAAGAGTTTCCATTGTTGGTATTTAAATATGACAGAATGGCTAAAACCTACTATTTTCCATGTATTTTAGTGGTGATTTAAAAGCTCACAGAGTAAGGATTATGTTTAGCATCACTAGAGAACAACAGAATTGAAGTGACATTACAGCCAAGCAGTCCTGTCGTGAGACTGCAACACTGCTATGGATCTAGTATTTGCTTTTACATTCTAGACAGGCTAAGGCTATCCAAAGTCACATGTCTAGCAAAGAGAAAAACAGAAGTCTGTAACTGACCCCAAAGTCAGTTTATTTTACCACATCTAAGCATCTTTAGATAAGTACTTAGCAAAATGTTTTACTGACAAAATGCCATGTTCTCCACTCTTCAGTTAAAATAATTTTTTGAATTCATTATCTTGAATAGTAAGGGGTAGCTTGGCCTATTTGAAGAAACCAGGAGCTTAATGGTGGTTATTACATTTGAACCACCAGTTGGGGAAAAGGCAAATTTCAGTTATTCTTTCATGGTTTAAAATTTTCTCATCAGAAAGAAAAGTTGTCAGAGGGTCAGAGTGACAGATGGAACTGGTAGGAACAGCTTTAAGAAACAACTGAAGATGATTGGGGTGTCTGCACTGAGGAAGCAGGGGGGAAAGAATGTCAGTGACCATTGTTTGACCAGAGGCAATGGACATATGCTGGAATACAAAGAGCAAAGGACAAAGAAGAATATGTTGCTGACATCAGGAATAAGTAGAATTGAAATGGTTTTAAGACTGATTATTTGAAAATTGATAATTTAATTTTGAAGGATGTTCACATATATCACTATTTGTTGGCTTCATAAGAGCTCTTAGTTATAGGATTTATTAAGGGAGAAACCATATATATAAATTCTTATATTAGCATTCTTTATTTACATAAATAAATAACCCCAAATCCACAATTTTCATTGACATTGTTTTGTCATAAGAGTTTAGGATCTGCATCAGGTCTTCTGGACTCCACTTTTGCTTCTATCACTTATTATATTTGTAATTTGGTCTCAGTTTTATCATGTATGAAATAAGGATCCAACTACATTTTTCTCATGGGCTAAATGTGCAGGGTAAATACATTTAATACATAAAATCATCTAGAGTTTGCTGAGGAACAAAGTTAACTCTTTATACATATTATCTGTTAAGGAAAGTACCATCTCCATTCATCCTTAGCTTCCATTTCCTGACTATAATGCTAAAGAAAATGGTGTTCAAATGAATCACTAACCTCTTCCTTTTCCTAATTTCTTTCCTCATATCATTCTTGCCTATCATCTTAAAAAAATGATTTTTGTCTGTCTTTCTGGTCCTTCTAGGGAAATATGACATTGAGAAAGAGAGAAAAACTATTCAGTTTTCATTAGAAAAAATCATTTTGAATTATCAATTGCTGAAATCTATGAATGTGACCAGAATCTAATACCAGTACCATCTTCCTTGGATTTTACATATTATCAAATTAGGTTTCTCTCCTCTTGAATCAGTGGTTGAGAGAAAAGTATTATTTCTTACCATTTTCCTTTTTTAAAAAGTATATTTACCAATATGCAATTGCTTTCAGACCCCTTTCCCTTTAAAATATGTGACATCCAAACTCTGCTTCAGGTGGGTGCATTTCTTTGGTTAATTTTTGAGTAAGCTGTTTGTATCATTCAGCCTAAATCACAGAGCTCTTATAACATGTCTTCTCCTATATTACTTCGGTATACACTGTGTTATGCAGAAATACAAATTGATAGTGGTAAATACTACAAATTTTAGAAATCAAAGATTAAAAAATTATTTACTTACATTATGTGAGTAGCAGAAAAGTTGAAATAATTATACTCTTTGTACATCTTTAGTGTAATAGAAGATTTTGATAACACTGCCACCATTCTGGTGAATAGAGTATAAATATGTATTCATAGTGACAGACTGTCTCTGTATTGAGTAAATGATGATGATGATGATAATGAAGGTGAC
>PVIH01008332.1:0-91905 GCA_004025045.1 Sigmodon hispidus | reverse complement strand
TCCTTCGAACCCCACTCCAACTATAGGAATACCAGACTCATTCTTGAAGGAGGGGGGACAAAACTGGATTTGACCAGGAGTGGTGACTGATCCAAGCATTATTGGATCAGTGGGACCATAGGACTGTCTGCTCCCTGCCCAGCGAAGGGATGGGGAGTTGCAGAGAAGAGAAATGTCAAGATGTGTTGGGAGGGGGAAGAGACCTTGAATGTGGATATACAGGGATGGGAAAAAAAATTTGAGGGAAAGCTGAACACATAGTAAATTTATGTGTAGCAATCTTATTTGCATTACCACCCTTGATATGCCATGCTTATGATTCTTATCCTGTTCATAGTTATTGTTAACTTTTCCTCATTTTAAATTCATGTTACTTTTTTTTTGTTAAATATAAAATAAAGAAGAAAAAAAAAAGACTCCTAAGTACTTCCCCATAAGCCAATCTGGGGTATGAGCCTGGGGCTTTAATGAAGGTGGAGTCTGGACATAACATTCCTAGACCCAGGCAAAGGCAGTGGCCACAGCTGAACATATTAGCAAACCAAAATCCTTTCCTGTGACTGGGAAGATGGTCTGGTAACAAAAAAAGGTATTTAAAGATTTCCCTCTATAATAAAACTGGAATTGCTTATTTCATTCTGTCATCAGAGGGTATGTTGTTCTCTGCACCATCTTTCTCCATTTCCCAAAGGGAAATAGCAGGACCCTGAACATAGAGGCAACCCCAACTCCTGACCCCAAACAAGGCTCACCCCAACAAGTTATGCCTATTTCAGACATTTGTACTATAAAATTTACAATAGGTTTAAAAAACTGCAACAAGTTTTGTACTTAGTGTTCAGATTCTTAGCTGTACGTGTAGAGGCGTGGTCTGGGGCAAAAGACCTAGAAACAACATCTCCCAAGGTTATCTAGATGTCTTAGTTACTTTTCTGTTGCTGTGACAACACACAATGACTCAGGCAAGACACAGAATAAAAAAATTTTGGGAACTAACAGTTCCAGAGAGTGAGTCTGTAAATGTTATGGTGGAGAGCATGGCAGCAGGGAGGCAGACATTGTGGTGGAATTGGAGCAGAAAGCTTAAACCTTGGAATACAACACAAGGAAGGGCAATGTTATAGACTTTTTGATACCTCAAGGCCTATCCCAGTGACCCACATCCTTCAGTATGGCTACACCTTCTATCTGAAACAGTTCTACCTATTGGGGGACAAGGATTCAAATATATGAGAGTACATGGGGGCCATTTTTATTAGTCTAGCACTGTGGTCAACTAAGAAAGATTTAGATGCTGACCAATTGGGACATGTCTGATCTTGGGTTTAATATATTGTAGGCTCATAAGGCCAGCTTAGAATCTAGAATCAAGCTTTGGTCCATAGGGTTGTCCAAGATTGGAGGCCACATGTACACTTCCTACCATGTTGGGACTGAATGCTAGGTATATGATGGGATAGTGCTTAGGAATGGAGATAAAATGGTCAGGCTGGTGTCAGTCTAATCTAGAGTTTGCAGTGAGTACAGTGCCTGAGAGAATATTCTGTGGTATCAGAAACTGCATACCACTGTATTTGATTTATATACACACACATATGTTAGGAGTTTTATTAGACTGGCTTACATGATATAAAATAGATAGTCCAACAGTGGTTGTCTTTAGACTGTAGAGGCTGAGAACCTAGTGGCTGCTCAGTCTATAAGGCTGGATACCTAGGCAGTCTCCAATCAGCTCCAAATAACCATAGAATTCTTCAAAAGCTCCTTGTCTCTTGTCCTCATTGGAGGGTCAAAGGAGGTGGGTTCTGATGGCAGTAAAAGTGGCATCAACAGAGTATATGTGCTTACTAACAAGAAGCATGCCTGAGCGGGCAGAGCGGCAGCTCTTTCCCTCAGACTGCTTTCTATCCTTTGCCACCACATGCTTATGTAGTCTGTTCTGCAGGCGTGTCTTCTGTCCTCAGGTATTTTAGGAAAATACTTCAGAAAGCAGTTCAGAGGCATGCCTCTTGGCAGGTTTAAGATCCAGTCAGTCAGACAACCAAGGTTTCCCATTGTTCCACTAAACATTTTCAACTTTAAAATAGAGTTATTTAAATACTTTTATTTTAAATTTTCAAATAAATTTACTTCATTTATTTCAACAATGAGTGTTTATGTTAACCTTTAATTTTAAGCAATAAAATTCTTTTGGGAAAGATGTGATTTATGCACATGTATTAGGTAATAGACACAACTCCTTTTGGAGTAAGGTATAATAAAATAAATTCATAGATTAATATATCGAGAAGCACTCAATAGTAATGAATGTGAGATTTATCTAGACATACAGGGATATGCCTACAGTTTTGTGTAATTTTGGCACTTACCAAATAAACTCACATGGAGTTTATATCTGCTTCATTGAATAACACAGACAATTATAGTAGTGCACTCAGGTTTCCTAGGCCTGGATGGATGTTCATTTTCTTTAACTGGTTTCTAGGGAGCCAGTGTTTGTCCACATGTATTCCAAGTCACAAAGGAGTGAGGAACAACAGGAGAGTCAGATACTACTAACTGCTGTAACTATAGAGTTATTAGATCCTTTCACACTTGTATCGTCTGGTCCAGTCATGTTAGTGATTTATCTTGATATTATCTTTATGTTGTTCTAAGCAAATTTACTTCATAGTTTTAGTAAATCAGAAAAACATAAATACAGAATTTTTCCAACCCCAATCTCCATGGCAGTACTACCTGCTGAATTCCCTTCATGTGTGGATTCACATCTTCTTAGTTTACTTTTGTATTAATCTCAAAGGTTTAGAGCAATGATGACTTAAAATTGCTAGAATGAGATTAAGTATATTTGGTATAATCAGATTTTAATGTCTTATCATTCAAATGTAGTTAGTACAACCTTCAAATTGACACGTCATTCTTAGCCTCAACTCATTCCTACATGATTGCAGCTATCCATGCTAGCATTAGTGTCTCTGTATCTTATGTCTGCTATGTAAATTATTCTTTAGCACTGGAGAGTGTCTTTTTGTGTGCCCTTCTGTGAAATGTGTACCTTTATGTAGTGGGATTGTGCTGGTAATATAAATATTTGTCCCACCTATGGGTTTAATAAAGATTGATTGGCCGAGGGCAAACAGGAAGTGTGGGCAGGGCTACCAGGCTAAGAAAACTTACAGCAGAGACAGCCAGATACAGATATCAGAGTCACCAGAGCTGCCAGGCCAGGAGATGCAGAGGAAGTGCTGCTCTGAGGAAAGGTACTAAGCTGCATGGCTGAACAAGATGGGTTAGATTGAGAGCAAGTGCTAGGCAGTTTATATGCCTGAGCCCTAGGTCAATCAGCATAAATATAATTGAAGTGTTTGTGTGATTCTGTGACTCTGTGGGACTGTGAAACTGCAGGTGTGCTGGCTGAATATCAAGGCCAGGCCCAGAAAGTCCAGGACAGAACTTTTTACAACACCTTTAAGGAGGCACATAGTTTCCTTTTCTTTACTTGATTATGTATACTTACTTTCGAAAATTATATTGAACCACCATAAAAATTCTTTACAAAACATATTCCACCCTTACCATGCTCTTTGTTGTTTCCTGAAGACCTGCTAGAGTTTGAGGTATAGCAACTGTTTTCCTTCTGAGATTCATGTAAAAGAAAACATTCTCTTCAGAACAGTGGTGCAGCTGGAAACAGAAACACAGTTTATTTCTTCTTACATATTTGCCAGGCATTCCTTAGTAGTAGGAAACTAAATTTAAAAACATAATTTGCTATGACAGCAGGGTCAAGCCAGGGTTCTTAATGCTAATGAAATATGCCGTCTCCTCTACCTGCACTGAATAAGAGAGACAATGAAAACCCTATTTTTTCACTTCTGTGAGCTTCTAGGAATCATGAGACTCTTAGGTTGAAGAACAGGACAGTGAGGATAAAAGACTGAGTCTGGACATCATGAACTGAGCCTTTTCTCAAGTCAAATTTTGCTTCATAGATGACGTTTACTATAACCATCTATCTTCTAGGCCATTTCTTCAGCAAAAGAAGTTTAAGGGCTATGTTTGCAACAGTGTGCTGTGATCTGTACCCTAGAGATCTAATGATTAGAGACTTGGAAGTAAGAGTTCTCTCAGTT
Organism: Sigmodon hispidus; assembly: GCA_004025045.1. Lineage (NCBI taxonomy): Eukaryota > Metazoa > Chordata > Mammalia > Rodentia > Cricetidae > Sigmodon > Sigmodon hispidus. Next base: position 87,769 of record PVIH01008332.1, on the reverse strand, counting down.
CACACTTCTTCTTTTTTTTTTTTTTTTTTGAGCTTTAAACAAATCTATGAATTGTTTGAGATGTTTAATTATGTGCATTTTTAATTCGCATTCCAGGTAACTTCTGTATCTTTTTAGATTCTGATTTCCATTTTTAAGTCACTCACATATCCTCCACAATAAAATCCCCGTGTCTATATAATTTAAAAAATTATGTAATTATCAAGTATGCTTGTCAATACCAGACATAAAAAATGTTTTGTGTAAGAAACTTATTAAATTAGAAAATAAAACATACTGTATAGAAAAGGAAAATGAAAAATACTGAAACAGAAAAGAATCAAGATACCTCTATTGTTAATATTTTAGTACAATTTTCTAAAATGTAGATGATCCTTTCAAGATACTGGTTGGTGCTAGAGCAGCTTGTCTATATACATAGGCAATGATTGCTGTAGTAATAAGAGTTGTTTCACAAAATATCAGATTTCTGCAGTGTAATTTCTCTATCTTTGCCAGTTTAGTTGTCTGATTATTACTCATCTAAGCTGTATAAATGCTTGCAAGGGAGATTCCATTCTCCATGCATCCACTATACATATATGTAGATTCAGCAAAAAAAAAATTTTTATGTATGAGGAACATGTGTCTTTCTTTGAAAAACAACTTTTGAGAAGATACAGTTTTATTGTTTTATCAAAGTACATATAATTAATTCATCAAGATTCAGATGACTTCTGGAAGGACACCAGATGTATGAATAGGAATGTTAAAATAATTTTAGAATAACTATCTAAGAAGAATTTACATAAGCAATCTTTTTTATAGCTAGGACAATTCTTCCTATCAAAAAAACAAAAAACAAAAAGCAAAAAACAAACAAACAAAAAAACCAAAACACTTAGTCTCCATGAACTAACAGAAGGACATCATAGATGATTTCTACAAGGTGTACTGTTGCTTTCCTGTGAAGAGACCTTTTGTATTTTAAAAGTTGCAATATTTTTATTTAGAGAATAAATTGGATTTCTCGACATGCATGGTAGACATTGCAGCTTACAACTGTTGAAGTTTCTTTATATTTCTAAGTGGTCTTCAGCTTGAAAGCATACACCTCTTCTAAAAATACCAAGAAAATGCTCCTGTTTTCTTGTTGGTGGATCTCTTTGATGGGCAATGTTGACAGAGATGTTGGTATGTCCTCAGAATTCTCAGCCCCTCTCAGTCACTTTACTGGAGCCTCTGTTTCACTTAAGTGCTCTAATAATTTTGAAATATCATAGGCAATATGAAATTATTTAAATAATTTTTAACTATGCTTTTATAGAATTAAAAAAGACGATTACTCATACAAGCTATCTTCTTCATTTTTTTTTTAGGGAAAGAATGGGTTTATTTTATCTTATAGTTTCACTACACAGTCCATAGTTGAAGTCAGGGCAGGAAGTCACGTAGAAACCATGGAGAAAGGTTGTGTTCCTGCTCTTTTGGTGGCCCATACTTACCTAGCTTTCTTTTATAGCTAGGTACATCTGTTCAAAGAATGGCAAGTCACACAGTGTAGCAAACCCTTCTCCATCAATTAATAACCAATACTGTGCCCCACAGTTATGCATACAGGCCAATCTGACACAGGTAACCTACATACATACAGGGGAATTTATGTATGTGGCTTTCTTTCAGTATGGTGGCTAGTCTACTTCTGTATGCTATTGAGGATTCAGAGAAGTAATCATTTTTAAAATATTCACCTAGAAACATACATTACACATGTCAGGTTTCCAGATTTTTCCAAATAATATCTTGACATTATATAAGTTTCAGAGGTTTAGTTCATTATCATCATGGTGGGGAGCACTGCAAAATACAGGCAGTCACTGAGGTGGTAGCTGAGAACTACATCCACAGACACAGCCTTGACCTGGTGTAGGCTTTTGAAATGTCAAAACCCACCCCAGTGCCACAGTTCCCCCAGTAAGGCCACACCTACTCAAACAGAACCATACCTCCTAATCCTTTCAATATTTTCAGAGTTCCATTCCCTGGTGACTAGGCATTCAAATATATGAGTTTATGGGAACCATTCTTATTCAAATCACTGTGTTCCACTCCATGGTCCCCATAGGGTAGTACCAATAGAATAATGAAAAACTTCATTCAGTTCCACTTCAGCAGTTCCCATAGTCTTTTATGGTCTCAAGACTGCTTCAAAGTCCAAAGTTGCTTCTGAAACTCAAGGCAGTTTCTTAAATTGCAATCCCCTATAAAATTAAACAGCAGATCACATATTTCAAACATAAAATGACACAGAATATAAATTACCATTTCAAAAGAGGACAAGGGAAGCATAGTGAGAAAATATTGGACCAAAGCAAGACCAAAAAACCAGCAAGGCAAACTCCAAACTCTGCATCTTCATTTCTGATGTCAAAACTCTCTTCAAATCTCCAGCTCCTTTCAGATTTAACTGCAACACACTTCGCTCTCTTGTGTACAAGTTATCTATTAGAAAAAATATATTTAAACATTATCACTTACCTAATAAAGTAAGTAAAATATTTTTATTTTTAACAGAAATAACAACAAGAACCCCCCCCATACACACATACAAAACCAAGGAGTTAACTAATAACTTTATGAACAGCCCTTACTGAGATGTAATTGGTACCACATACAATGATAGGACAAAGACAGATGTATGTCTTTTAGTGTTGATCCAATGTGTTTGAAAGGGAGAAAAGCTTGATAGTTAAATTTCGTCAGCTTTTCTCTTTGTAGCAGAATTATTCAGAAAAAAAAAAAATCTCTATCCGGGAACCTTATTGCAAGTATTGGAGACATCAGAGTTATCTTGTGTTATTAAGCTTTCTTTAGAAAGTGTTAAGATTAACATTAGTTTAATTGAAAGATCGAACAGAAACACTGACATCCATTCAACCAAATCATTAAATTCAACACTCCATATGGACACAAAGAATACCTAATTTAACCAATTAAAATAATTTCTGTGCCCTTCAAAGGTGTATTGCTACAGCAAGAAATGAACCACATTTTAATAATGCTACACTATGTCCACTTGACTTTAATAGAAAAGAGATATTTTAGTTAATATACAAGGTAACTGACTCCTAAGACTAAGCTTCATATTAATAAAAGAACATAATAGATATTTTTCTTTAATAATTCTGCTGCAAGAATTTTTGGCAAATAAATATATTTACTTTGTTTTTGGTTCCACATGAATAATTTTATTGCCAGGTTTATTTATTAATTATCCAGAGCAGTAGTATTAGGATGCTCAGGCAAGCATACTGAATAATAGATAATGTAGTCTTCCAATAAGTCCATCAGGGATATTCAAGTTATTCCTGATAACAAGAAATCATATTCTGAAACAGACATAACCCCTGAAAATTATCTGAAATATAAATTCAAGTAAATATAAAGTCATTTATATTTTAAGTAAATTGTGAAAGAATGTAATAAAATTAAACAGCAAATATGGTCTGTAACTCTAGGAAACTAATATAAAATACTAGAACATAGAGATCTTTTTATTATTCTGGAAATAAGGTAGCACTTTGGTAGTTTACAAAATTGAAAACTAAGGAAACTATATATATTTTTGAGTAAGTAAATAGTCTGAGTATATTTAAGTATGCTCATCTAAGTGAATTCAATTCCTGAACACTGACAAGATTTATAGATAAACTTTTAGTAAACAACAGAAATGAACAAGGACTATGATTTTAGTTTCTTGATGTTTTTTTCAAAATGAGAAATGTAATTCTATCAACTATAGGTCAGTAAACTACACTTTGACCTAAAAATATTCTATTGTATGTAATATATCTAAAGTAATTTGTGAAAAGGTAACTACTATCAACTAGCCTAGGTTGAAGTCCTACTAATATTATCAGTATACTTTTGTTATTTTCAGTAAACAGGTCCATAAAATTGCTGTGGTAGAATTAATGTAATAGAAATGTTCAACAAGTTGTTTGTAACTATTTGATGCTCAGTTGCTAAATAGTTTAGAATTGTGTGATAACATTGGTAGGTAAGTTAGTAACTTATTGATTGGTTATATACCAAATATACTTTTCTAATAGATTGATGTTTGTAAAATATAATCTTGGAATATATGCTCTGCACTTTACACTTTGTTTTCTTATTAGTTACTTAGAAAGTAATAGATGGCATGATAATCAGTTTCTGTGGTAATGTGTACATATAATAGTTCTGTAAGACATCATTTCTGGCATATATTTGTCATGCATTTGTTAAGTATGTGAGTTATTACTCTAAAGAGTTCTACATTATGCAATGAGATAAATCTATAGTAAAATACATAGTAATTAGGAAAAGTCTTTCTTTACAAGTTGAGGGTCGTAGGGAAAGGCTATAAATATAGAAAATTGGTAATCATAATCTCTGAGATACATATGTCATGGAATCAGTTTTTCATAGAGGCACATAGCTTTTATTCCAATATATTCAGCACTGTTAGAAAAATTTGTTTTGATTTCTTAGTTGTTATTTAACATTGACCTTTTCTTTTCATTATCTTTCCTTGGCTTCTAAGGTATCATATTCTCCTAACATTTTAGTTGTGGTCATGACCTCTCACTACTCTTTAAAATTTTCTATCTTTTGCTTTTCTAGGATACTGGCATTTTTTACTCCCTTGTCCTATGCCTTTCCCTTGTGGCACTGTGCACTTCATTAGAATCATCCTCAGTCATCATCCATGTATAGATGTATCCTGTTTGTCAGTGCCCGGCTTTTCTAACAAATTCTAGGGCTGCCCATTCAGTGACCCAGTAGGCATCTCTCTTTGGATTAAGAATATATTTTTCTAAGAAATATAAAAGATGGGCCCATTTTTGTTCCTCTAGTGGCAGGCCCTTCATCTCTGCCTAATTATTCTACTAGTTTCCAAAGAAAAGAAGATAGGGATATCTTATTGAAGTCCTAAATCACTGTCTAGCGAAGTTGTTTCCTAACTAATTGTTAGTGGTTATAATCAAAAGACTCATCAGAGTAAGCACTTTTCCATCTAATGTTTCCAGTCTATTTATCTTTAGTAAAGATACTGTCAGTATTACTTGGGACTCTGAAGTTGAGTTTCAGTTGATTGTCATGAAAATTATCTTGCTTTTAAATATATCTTATAAGAAATTCATGTCTTATAAATCAGCTAATGTTAGCCTCCTAATACACAAATATTATTAGAATATTGTCTTCTCCCTTTCATTGAAAATAAATTATTTTCTCATACAATATATCCCAATAATTTCTCTATATATCCTGATTACAATCTCATACAATATATCCTGATTACTCAATTGCATATCGATCAACATATCATCTACTTCTCTCATTTCCTCCCATTTTCCCTCCCATCTGGATCCATTCACTTTCCGTTTCTTATTAGTAAAGAATAGTCTTATAAGAGATAACAAAATATAATATGATAACATATAATAAGATTAAAAGAAAATCTCATCTCATTGAGATTTGAAAAGTCAAACTAATATCAAGAAAAGAGCCCAAGAGAAGGCAATAAGAATCAGAGACCAATTTGTTCACACTCAGTAGTTTCCTAACAACACTAAACTGAAAGCCATAATATACATGCGGAAGATCTGACACAGACTGACTTATGCAGGCCCTGTGTGCATGTTGCATTTACACCTGTGAGTTCATATGAACTGCCCTCATTTAGAGGGCTTTAGTTTCTTGGTGTCTTTCATCCCTTTTGGCTTTTAAATTCTGCCTGCGTCCTCTTCCTTGAGGTTCTCTGAGTTCTTATGGGAGGTATTTAAAGAAAATACCCCATTTAGAGCTGAGTTGATCCAGTCTCCCCAGTTCTTTTTCTCTACTATAATATCTGGCTGTGGGTCTCTATATTTGTTCCCATCTGCTGCAGCAGGAGGAAGCTTCTCTGGTGATAACTTAATAAGACACTTATCCATGAGTATAGCATAATATCATTACAAGTCATTTTCTCACTACTTTTTAAATTTAATACTAGTACTATTTGGTTTTACCCTAGGCATCTATGCTATCTAATCTCTGGTTCTTGGTCATCTAAGCAGTGTGAGGTGTGGGATACATCTTGCGGGATACATCTTAAATCAAATCAGATATTGTTTGGTTAGTTCCAGAAGCTTTGTGCCACTATCATCCTAGTATATTCTGAAGTCAGGACAGCATTGTATATCCAAGGTTTTGTGGCTGGGGTGGTGTACACATTTCTCTGTTGGTAGCATGAAGCATATCTTCCTATATCAAAGACACTAGAATATAGCAGTGGAGGTTCTATATAGGAACCAGTTTAACATCTCCATGTTCAATGAATTATATAGGTGTTGTCTTACACAATGGGGCCTTGTCAGTTTGTAGAGAAGAACATTGTCTTGGCAACAGCATGGGCTTAAAGGACTTTCTTGATATTCCTTTGTGCAAAAACTCAATTGGATATACCCAATTCCCTGTACTGGAAGCTTCATCTGGTGACAAGAGATGGCCAGTGGGGACTCAGTACCCCCATTTTTGGAGGCCTAATTAGGCTCGCTTTCCTATATAGTTCTACTATACTAGGTTTTAATACTACCCATCAAGTCCCCTTATTTTCTAGATGTCTCTTTCCATATCCCCTCTGCATCCCTCCTGATCCTCATGTACAGTCATCCTCTGCTTTCAGTCTATCAATACAATTTCCTCCACTCAGTAACTCCAAGTATCCAGCCCTGGTCTCTTTCTCTAAACCTAACTTCTCTGGGTCTATAAATTGTAACTTAGTTGTTATTTACTCAATTGCTAATATATACAGATAAGCAAATACATATCATATTTATATTTTTGGATTAGAGTTACCCTCACTCAGGATAATTATTTTGTTATACTCATTACCCTGAATATTTCATGTCTCATATATTGAATAATACTTGTTTTTGCCCATTCTTCTTTTGAGGGACATTTAAGTTATTTCTGACTTTAGGCTATTGTGAATAAAGCATCAATGAACATGGTTGAGCAAAATTCCTTGTGGTAGTATAAAATTTTCATTCAGTATATGCCCAGGACTGGTATATCTGAATCTTGAGGTAAATTGATTCTTAGTTCTCTGAGGAATTGCAATATTGATTTCCATAGTGACCATGTAATTTGCATTCTTACCAGCCATAGAGGAGTGTTTCTCTTACTTTACATCCTTTATAGCATGAGTAGTCATTTTTGTTGTTGTTTTTAGCCATTTTGACAGGTATAAGATAAAATTTCAAAGTAGTTTTGGTTTACATTTCCCTGATGGCTAAGGATGTTGAACATTTTTTTTTAGGTGTTTCTCAGACCCTTAATATTTCTCTACTGGAGATTTTCTGTTTACTTCTGTCCTCTTATTAAAAATTTTGGACATTAGCCCTGTATCAGATGTGGAATTGGTAGAATATTTTCCTATTCTGTAGATTGTTGCTTTGCAGAAATGACGCTGTCTTTTACCTTACAAAGCTTCTTAATTTCATGAGGTCCCATTTATTAGTTGCTGATCTTAGTGCCTGTGCTTACAGTGTTCTGTTCAGAACATCTTTCCCATGCCAATGAGAGTGATTCTTCCTTTCTCTTCTATCAGGTCAAGTATATCGGGTTTTATGTTGAGGTCTTTGATCTACTTGAATTTGGTAACTATGGGTCTATTTGGAATTTTCTAAAGGTAGCCAACCAATTTTATCAGAACATTTTGTTGAAGAAGCTATTTTACCCCCTGGATTTATAAAAAAAAAATAAGGTATAGATAAGAGTGTAGATTTATGTCTGGGTCTTCAGTTCAATTCCATTGGTCAATGTGTCTATTTACCATGCTGTTTTTATTACTATAGCTTTGTACTACAACTTGAAGTCAGAAGTGGCAAGAAATTAATCTGTTTGTGTATTGTTCAGGATTATTTTATATATACTGAGAGTTTGTGTGTGTGTGTGTGTTTTCAAATGAAGCTGTGAATTGTTTTTTCAGGATCTGAAAGAATAATGTTAGGATTTTCATGGGGAATGCATTCAGTCTGTTGACTGTTATTGGTAGGGTAATTAATTTTTACTTGCTTCATTAAAGTAACTCCAGGATATTTCATATTATTTGAGGTTGTTATAAAACATGCTGTTTCCCTGATTCTTTATCATTCCAGTTGTCATTCGTATATAGGAAAGCTACTGATTTTTGTGAGTTTAAATGTGCATATATTATCACATTATTGAAAGTGTTTATCAATGTTAGCGTTTCCTTGTAGTTTAAAGTTTTCTAATCCATTTGGGCCTATGACTGGGGGGAATCTCTCCCATCTTGGATCCTTCATGTGTCTATAAAATAATTATTTGGAGGCTTATTTTAATTACAAGCTATTTGGCCTATGGCACAGGCTCAATACTGACTAGCTCTTACAATTTAACTCAGGCCATTTTTTATTAATCTATATATTGCCATCTGGTTCCATGGCTTTGTGTCACATTACACCTTGCTTTGTGGGAACCAGCTTGCAGCTTCTCTCTGAACGCACCCTACTCTTTTATCTCTGCTTGGATTTTTTAGCTGCCTTTAAGATGCCTTGCCATAAGCCAAAACAGCTTCTTTAATAATAAATTGTAATAAAACATATTCACGGAGAACAAAAAAGACATTACATAAGATTTCCTGGTTGAAATTTTGGGACACTTATGTATACTATCATATTGTCTATAAAAACAAACAAAAAATACTTTGTTTTTTTTTTCTTTCCAATTTTTTCCCCATAATCTCTGTCAGTTTAATATTACTCTAAATAAATGGCAAAGTAATGTATTTAAGTATATTGAATAGGCATGGAGAGAGTGAACAAAGTTGTTTTGCTCTCTCCACATTTTAGTGATATTGTTTTGATTTTTGCTTCATTTAAGATGATGTTAGCTATGGACTTGCTGTGAACTATTTTGGTTATATTGAAGTATGTCCTTGATATTCCTAATCTCTTCAGAACTTTTATTTTGAAAGGTTTGAAGGGGTGTTGGATTTTCTACATCTAAAGAGATCACATGCTTCTTATCTTTCAGTTGGTTTATATGGTAGATTACATTCTTTCAATATTTTACTTGTTGAATTGTCCCTATATCTCTGGGATGAAGTCTGCTTGATAGTCAAGGCAGATTATCTTTTTGATGTATTCTTGGATTCAATTGGATTCAGTTTGCAATTGAATATTTTTGCATCTATGTATATAAGGAAAACTGATCTGTAATTCTTTGTTGGGTTTTTATGAGGTTTGGGTAGCAAGGATAACTGTGGCCTCTTAAATGAATTTGTGTAATGTTCTGTCTGTTTTTGGAATAATTTGTGAATTATTAGCATTAACACTTATTTGAAAACTGGTAGAACTCTGTGATAGAAAAATCTGGCTATGGGCTACTAATTTTTGTTGGGAGACATTTTTTAATGAATGCTTCTATTTTACTAGAGATTATAGGTTTGTTTAAATTGCCAAACTGATCTGAACTTCACTTTATAATGAGTTTGAATTTAGAATATTATTCATTTCTTTTATACTTTCCAATTTGGTAAAGATTTTAAAAGTATGTCCTTATGATTCTCTGAATTTCCATAATCTCTGGTCATGTCCCTCTTTTCATTTCTAACTTTTTAATTACGGTATTCTCTTTTTACCTTTCATATAATTTGGGTAGAGATTTGTCAATCTTACTGATTTTTTTTTGAAAGATCAAAATTTTTGTTTCCTTGACTTATTGTATTATTGTTGTAGTAGTTTGTATTTTATTGTCTAGCCCCAGGTTTGATTATTCCTTGCTCCCTTTGTTTGTCCTTTTTGTTCTAGGGCTTCGGGTGAGCTGTCGAAGTACTTGTGTGAGAGCTCTCAGAGGTTTGGGATTTTATGCACATACTTAGTGCTTGGAACTTTTAGAACAACTTTCATTGTGTTAACAAACTGTGGTACATGTACACAATGGAGTACTACTCAGCAGTAAGAAAAAATGATACTCTAAAATTTGCAGACAAGTGAATGGATTTGGAGACTATCCTCATGAGTGATGTCTCACAAACCCAGAAAGATAAACAGGGGATGTACTCACTCATTAATGGACTTTAAGCAAAAGCATTCTTATTTCATTGAAAGATGATGGGCGAATAAAGTGATTTAAAACACACACATACACATATATGTTTTCGAATTTAATTCTCTTTATGAAGTTCTCTTTGTTTTAGTATATTTGAGACAATTCAAATACCTGAAAAGACCTTTTTTTGTCATAGGAACAGCAATGAGAGACATGTTTTTTAAGAGTTAGTCACTTCAACTAAATCACACAAATTTATATACTTTATCATATGTATAAATCCACAATTATTGGAACGTACTAAAATATTTCAGTAAATAATGCTAATAATGCAATAATTCACTACCAAATGAGACAAAAAATGTATAATTCCTGCCATTTTGTAATGTCTAGAGTGTTAGGAATGGAATAAGTAAAATATAATAATTTGAAAAAAAGAGGAGAGAGGAAAGAAAAAGAGGAGTGAGGGAAAATTTAGTTAAGATACAAAATAAGAGGCCCAAAGTATTCAATGGAAAAAAGATAGTATATTTAACAAATGGTGTTGGCATAACTGGATGGTAGTGTGTAGAAAAATACAAACAGATCCAAGCCTGTCACCCAGCACAAAACTCAAATCCAAGTGAGTCAAAGACCTCAACGTAAACCCAGCCACTTTAAACTTGATAGAAAAGAAAGTTGCGCAGAGCTAGTCCCAGCAAACTCTGTAGCAGGCACAGATAAAGTCTGCCTGTCACCATACCCAGAGCTGCTGCTGAGGGAATTTGCACGGCTACCCACCTCCACCTCCAACTGAGCTAACAGATAACGACTGGGGTCCCTGAAGGATAGATTCAGACCTCACCCAGAGAGGTGACAGATGGCACACAAACCCGAGTGCCACAACTGGTCAGGAGCCACCTAATCATGAACCACTGAAGCCATGGGCAAACGTCAGTGCAAAAACTTACATAATAATACAAAGAACAACAAGGTAACTCCAGAATAAAGTGGCGATCTTACAAATACAAGACCTGAACTGAGCAATGAAGAGGAAACAGAAGGAAGCAACACCAAAAATTCCTTTTTAATGATCATTGAAGCTCTCAAAGAAGATATGAAAAATAGCCTTAAAGAAATAGAGGAAAATACAAACAAAAAATTGAAAGAGATGAACAAATCTGTGAAAGAAACATACCAGGAACTAAAAACTGAAATAGAAGCAATAAAAAAGGCACAAAATGAGGCAAAGATGGAAATAGAAAATCTGAAGAAAAAAGTTGGAAACACAGATACAAGCATAACAAACAGAGTTCAAGAGATGGAAGACAGAATCTCTGAAGTGGACGACTCAGTAGCTCAAATAGATATATCAGTCAAAGAAAATAGTAAAACTAAAAAAGACATAACTCAAAATGTTCAGGAAATCTGGAACATCATGAAAAGACCTAATTTGAGAATAATAGAAATAGAAGAAGGAGAATACCAGCTCAATGGCACAGATAATGTTTTCAATAAAATCATAGAAGAAAACTCCCCTAACCTGAAGAAGGAAATGCCTATAAAGATACAAGAACCTTACAGAACACCAAATAGATATAACCCCCCAAAAAAGTCAGTGCACCACATTATAATCAAGCCACAAAACATACAGAACAAAGGAAAAATTTTAAGAGCTGCAAAAGAAAAGGGCCAACTCACATATAAAGGCAGACCCATCAGAATAACACCTGACTATTCAATGGAAACGATGAAAGCTAGAAGGGTTTGGTCAGAAGTTATACAGACGCTAAAAGAGCATGGCTGCCAAACTAGAATACTATACCCTACAAAATTATCAATCACCATAGATGGAGTAAATAAGGTATTTCAGAACAAAGTCAGACTGAAAGAATATCTATCTACCAATCCAACAATACAGAGAATATTAGAGGGAAAACTCCAACCTAAGGACCCAGATACACCCACGAAATCACAAACAATCAGAAGAAAACCACAGAAAAAGGAAATACAAACAAGTTACCACCAAAAGCGCCAGGAAAAATGAATCAATGGTCACTAATTTCCCTTAATATCAATGGTCTCAACTCTCCTATAAAACGTCACACTCTAACAAGATGGATAAAACAACAGAAGCCATCCTTCTGTTGCCTACAAGAAACACACCTCAACCGCAAAGACAGACACAGGCTTAGAATAAAGGGTTGAGAAAAGATTTTCCAGTCAAATGGTACTAAGAAACAAGCGGGGGATGCAATCCTAATATCTAACAAAGTAGACTTTAAGCTAAAAGCAATTAAAAGGGACCAAGATAGACACTCTTTATACATTACAGGAAAAATTGGTCAAGAGGAGATTTCAACCTTGAATATTTATGCCCCTAATATAAGGGTACCTACTTATGTAAAAGAAACACTACTAAAGCTTGAATCCCACATCAATTCTTACACCCTAATAGTGGGAGACTTCAATACCCCACTTTCAACCCTAGATAGATCAATCAGACATAGTCTCAACAGAGAAATAAGGAGTCTAAAAGAGGTTATGATGCAAATGGATTTAATAGATATCTACAGAAGCTTCCACCCAAACACAAAGGAATATACATATTTCTCAGCTCCGCATGGAACTTTCTCCAATATTGACCACATAATTGGTCATAAAGCAAATATCAACAGATACAAAAAAATGGAAATAATCCCTTGTGACATATCGGACCACCAGGGCCTAAAGTTAGAGTTCAACAACATCAAAACCCAAAGAAATCCTACCAAATCATGGTAACTAAACAACACTCAGCTGAATCATCTCTGGGTCAAGGAAGAAATTAAGAAAGAAATCAAAGTCTTCCTAGAATTTAATGAAAATGAATCTACAACATATCTAAACTTGTGGGACACAATGAAAGCAGTCTTAAGAGGAAAATTCATAGTGCTAGTTGCCTGTATGAAAAACCTAGAGAAATCCCACACTAGAGACCTAACAGATCAGCTGAAAGCCTTAGAACAATTAGAAGCTAACTCACCTAGAAGGAGTAGATGGCAGGAAATAATCAAACTTAGAGCTGAAATCAAAAAAATTGAAACAAAAAGAACAATACAAAGAATCAATGAATCTAAGAGTTGATTCTTTGAGAAAGTCAACAAGATAGGTAAGCCCTTAGCCAAACTAATCAAAAAACAGAGAGTGTTCAAATCAACAAAATCAGAAATGAGAAGGGGGGCATCACAACAGACCCCCAGGAAATACAGAGAATTATCAGAACATATTTTGAAAATCTGTATTCCACAAAAATGGAAAACCTAGAAGAAATGGACAGCTTTCTGGACAGACACCATCTACCAAAATTAAATGAAGATCAGATTAATTACCTAAACAGACCTATAACCCTTAAGGAAATTGAAGCTGTCATTAAAAACGTCCCCAAAAATAAAAGCCCTGGTCCAGATGGTTTCAGTGCCGAATTCTACCAGACATTCAAAGAAGAATTGCTACCGTTACTCCTCAAACTATTGCACACAGTAGAAACTGAAGGAATATTGCCAAATTCCTTTTATGAGGCCACAATTACCCTAATAACTAAGCCACTTAAAGATACAACAAAGAAGGAGAATTCCACACCAATTTCCCTCATGAATATAGATGCGGAAATTCTCAACAAAATTTTGGCAAACCGTATACAACAATGTATAAAAGATATCATCCACCACGACCAAGTAGGCTTCATCCCAGGAATGCAGGGCTGGTTCAACATACGAAAAACTGTAAATGTTATCCATCATATAAACAAACTAAAGGAACAAAACCACATGATTATATCCTTAGATGTGGAAAAAGCCTTTGACAAAATCCAACACTCCTTTATGATTAAAGCCCTAGAGAGATCAGGAATACAGGGAGAATACCTAAATATAATAAAGGCAATTTACAAGAAGCCGACAGCCAGTATCAAACTTGATGGAGAAAAACTCAAAGCAATCCCACTAAAATCAGGAACTAGACAAGGATGTCCTCTCTCCCCTTATCTATTCAATATAGTTCTCAAAGTTTTAGCTAAAGCAATAAGGGAACGAAAAGAGATTAAGGGCATACAAATTGGAAAAGAAAAAGTGAAGCTATCACTATTTGCAGATGATATGATTGTATACATAAGTGACCCACAAAATTCTTCCAAGGAACTGCTACAGCTGATAAACACCTTCAGCAATGTAGCAGGATACAAGATAAACTCAAAGAAATCAGTAGCCCTTCTATACACTAAAGATAGAAGAGCTGAAAAAGAAATAAGGGAAACATTACCCTTCATAATAGCTGTACATAGTATTAAATACCTTGGAGTAACTATAACCAAAGAAATAACAGACCTATTTGACAAAAACTTTAAATCACTGAAGAAAGAAATTGAAGAGGATATCAGAAAATGGAAAGCTCTCCCATGTTCCTGGACTGGTAGGATCAACATAGTAAAAAAGGCAATTCTACCAAAGGCAATCTACAGATTCAATGCACTGCCTATCAAAATCCCAACACAATATTTTTTGGACCTTGAAAGAACAATACTCAATTTCATTTGGAATTGGAAATAACAGGAAAGCCACGATTGCCAAAATAATTTTACTCAACAAAAGAACCTCAGGAGGTATCACCATCCCTGACTTCAAGTTATACTATAGAGCTACAGTAATAAAAACAGCCTGGTACTGGCATAGAGACAGACTTGTGGACCAATGGAATAGAATTGAGGATCCAGAAATTAACCCAAAAACCTATGAACACCCGATCTTTGACAAAGAGGCCCAAAACATTCAATGGAAAAAAAATAGTATATTTAACAAATGGTGTTGGCATAGCTGGATGGAAGTGTGTAGAAAAACGCAAATAGATCCAAGCCTGTCACCCTGCATAAAACTCAAATCCAAGTGGATCAAAGACCTCAACTTAATCCCAGTCACTTTGAACTTGATAGAAAAGAAAGTGGGAAATACACATCTACAAATTGGCACAGGTGACCACTACCTAAATATAACACCAGTGGCACAGACACTAAGACCAACAGTCAATAAGTGGGATCTTCTGAAGCTAGGAAGCTTCTGTAAAGCTAAGGACACTGTCAATAGGACAAAACGACAGCCTACAGAATGGGAAAAGATTTTCACCAACCCTACAGGTGATAGAGGACTGATCTCTAAGATATATAAAGAGCTCAAGAATCTAGAGCCCAAAACCTTGAATAACCGTATCAAAAAATGGGGTACAGATCTAAAAAGGGAATTCTCAGCAGAGGAACTACGAATGGCTGAAAGGTACCTGAAAAAGTGCTCTTCATCTTTAGCCATCAGAGAAATGCAAATCAAAACAACTTTGAGATCCCACCTAACACCTGTTAGAATGGCTAAGATAAAAGGCACAGATGACAGCCTATGTTGGAGAGGATGCGGAGCAAGGGGAACACTCCTCCATTGTTGGTGGGAGTGTAAGCTTGTTCAGCCACTTTGGAATCCAATATGGCAGTTTCTCAGAAAATTGAGAATCAATCTCCCCAAGGACTCAGCAATACCACTTCTGGGTGTATACCCTAAAGAGACACTCCAAAGGTATTAGCTCAACTATGTTCATAGCAGCATTATTTGTAAGAGCAAGAATCTGGAAACAACCTAGATGTCCCTCAACTGAAGAATGGATTAACAAACTGTGGTACATCTACACAATGGAATACTACTCAGCAGTAAGAAAAAATGATATCCTAAAATTCGCAGGCAAATGGATGGATTTGGAGAATGTCCTCCTGAGCGAGGTATCACAATCTCAGGAAGATAAGCAGGGGATGTACTCACTCATTAGTGGACTCTAAACAAACAAACAAGGAAAAAAAACCAAGCATGCCTGAGCTGCATACCACAACCACTGAACAGCTTGCTATCAGAAACACCCTGGACTGACCCTTCGGATCCCACTCCAACTATAGGAACACCTGACTCACTCTTGAGGGAGGGGGGACAAAATTGGATTTGCCAGGAGTGGAGACTGAACTAAGCAATACTGGGGCAGTGGGACCATGGGACTGTCTGCTGCCTGCCCAGGGAGGGGATGGGGAGTTGTTGAGAAGAGAGAATGACCAGATGTGGTGAGAGGGGGAAGGGACCTTGAATAAGCATATACAAGGATAGAAAGTGTGACTTCTTTGTTCATAATAATAAAGTAAGAAATAAATAATAATAAATATTTTAAAATATATTTTTAAGAAAAAGTATTTGTATATGTTTCCATATGTATATCAAGCAGGAAAATCTTAAACCCTGCTTTACAAATAAAGATTTTATAAGAAAAAATATTTTCTTCAAGTATGAGATTTCATTCAATGTATGTGTTCTCCAAGAATTGTCACATAAGCAATAATGATTTTTCTACAGTCTGAAACTTAGTGAGGTTCCATTGATAACACCACATAAAGGCAAGAAGAATTTTCAATATGTATAAGCACATGAATGAGAGTCTTGAGACTACAAAATGCTGAGATTAGTAATTTATAGATAGTGGAAACTGTGAGCGTAACACTCATAAGTGTTTATGCTTATATATACAATTTATAGTTTCCCCACTATTCTCAAACTTAATGTAATATAACAAAATCTAATATTATATAACAAGAATTTTATGTTTGTAGAAATGATATGCCAAGGGGAAGTTCTTAGGGCAATTAGGTCGTCTCAGATATGACTGGCTTAAGCAAACGGTAAATCATTTCAGAACATTCTAATTGGTTAGGGTTAGTTAGGGGCTGGTTTAGGCTACAGCTATTTCATTTTTGGGCAGGCCTGGACAAATCTGAGGCTTTGCTATTATTTGGCTATCAGCTTGAGCTGTTAATCGTGGCTCAGGCCTGGATTGCATGCACCAGACCTCCTTCTCCTTGCTTTCTATTGGGTGTGTTGGAGACTCACTGTTCTCTGTTCATGGCCCTCTCAGAAATTTCCCACCCAGTCTCAGGAAACTGATACTGAGTCCTGATCTCTGAGAGAAGAGTGAGCAGACTGTTATGACATCTGCTTAGTCCTCTCATCCCTCAGCATATACTCCATTTGAACTGCTGGAGGACATGAAGGGACTGTTTCAGTGGAAGTGTAGCTGCAGGATCTCCATGACAAAGGGAAACCCAGGATATTCTGGGGAAGTTTGGGTGAGTGTTCAGCTTTGATGGTATACCAGAAGCCAGTACTCATGAACCTAACCAACAGCACATTAAACAATACACATTTATAAATTAAGCTGCATGACAGAAGACTACACAGCATGATACACAGGAGTATCCAGTGCCATGAAGATGAATGAAAAGGTAATAGAGAAGCAGGAAATACAGAGAAACAAAGTGGCATTTTAATTGTTTTTAAATTAATATTCTTACTTGTATTATTTATTTTTTGTTTTTATATTAATTTTAATATTTCTTTTTTAGTTTTCCCTTGGGGAGGCACTAGAAGGAAGAAGCTCTGAGGTGGAGGGTCCAGGAAAAGGATAGGACTGGGGTGCATGATGTGAAATTCCCAAAGTATCAATAGAAAGATTACGATGCTTTGCAAACAGAGATTCTGTTGTAGTTTGATTCAGGTATGCCCTCTATAGGCTTCTGTATGTGTTTAAGTACTTGGTCCTAAGTTGGTGATATTATTTGGGGAGGTTATGGCTTCTTTAGGAGGTGAGGCTAGAAGAAGTGTGTCAATGGGAGTACATTTTGAAGTTCTGTAGCTTTTCCTCTCTGTTCTCACTCTTTGCTTGGTGTGTGTGTGTGTGTGTGTGTGTGTGTGTGTGTGTGTGTGTGTGTGTGTGTTAGCTGTAATCTCCCTGCTTCCCAGTCTCATGCCTTTCCTTAGGTTTCTGGACTGGGTAGTCAAATTCCAGCCTCCACTCCATAAGTTGATTAGGATCATATTTAATCACCACAAGAGAAACCTGATACAGAAGAGTATGTAAAATTTGGAACCTGAAATTGTCTGTCTGTAAGACTCAGATGATTTTAGGTGTTATCAAAAGGCGTAATAAAAATATTATCAAACCAATTCCACTTTGCTCTACTGTGCAGTGTATGCCAGATACTGAAACAGTGAGTTTCTGTTAAAGAGAATTCATTCATGAAGCATCCATGCATGAAGAGATGAAAAGCATAGGTCCAATACCTGCCTCCTGAGATTAGAGTTTAGGAATATTTTTAGGATAAAGAAGCTAGTACGTGACTTAAGGTAAAGGTATGGGAAGAGATTTGTCTTTTCAGATCTGCATAGGATACATGTTGTTGGTGTTATTGATCTATGGGTGGTGTTTTGTCTTTTGATGTTAGAAGGTCATTTTCTGAAAATTTGAGTAAACCGAAGTAAAGTTAGTTGACGGAAACTGTGATGGTTTCATGTCTCTGGAAAGTAATCTAACCAGCAGTTTCTTGTCATAACCCACCCAACAGAGGTGCTATCTTCTATCTTAAACAATGTATTGTTTAGCAGTGTTATTTCCCCAAATTAATGATTTTTAAGTTAGGTGAAACCTAGTGAAGATAGGTGGAGTGTCTGCATTTTCCCCAGTTTGAAAATAACAACTAAATTAATGTATGCTTTTTCTCTGTGGCCAAGCATTCTGTTTGCTCTCACTGGCCATACTTATTGTCAGCAGCGCACTGTCTGTCTATGAATAAGCTCAGTTACAAAGTTAGGTGTGTTGTTTCTGTCCTTCATACTCAGAATATCTACACATTTTCCGGTGCTGCTTGTGTGCACATTTTTGTCACTGTGTACCTAAAAACAAATCAGTAAGTTTTGAAGTTGGTGGAGTTTCTATCTGGATTCTCAGAAAATATGAGTGATTCTTATTACAATATTCATTTTTATTTTGCATTTTTCTTTTTCCATTGGTAGTTGTTTTAGTCTCCTTTTGTGGTTTTAACAAAATAAATTGGAGTTGAAATTCCCTCATGTGACTCTTTATCATGTGGGCAGAAGGTGGAAGGCTCTAAGTTCCCTAGAGCAAGAATAGGATCTTCTCACGTAATGAAGACGGTTCCCTCATGATACGAATGAGAATCTTGTCCTGGGGTGCTGTCTCATAACTTAGTCATCTTGAAGATCACCATGTTAAAACCTGGTTTATGGATAGATTCTTCAGCACATGAATCTTGCAGGCCAGGTGCAACCCATAGCAACATTTCAGTGACTAATTTTGACAGCCCAAGTAAGGATTTTCATAAAATTTTAACTTATCAATAGTTTTGTTTGTCTCTTTCCTTCATTATTGTTCTTATAGGGGGATTTTTAAGCTAGCATGTTTATTTTTTTTAGTTATATTTTTATTGTAGATTTTCAAGTTCATTTTTGAGTGATATTTAAAAAGAACTCAGTAAATAACTATTATTAAGTAAATTGGTAAAATTAGTATTGGTACATATGGATAAGTGTAAAATGTGCACATATTTTTATAGAAGTAGACAGATGTTTGAGATGTTTTCCTCAATAAAACTGGAAGTCATGTGCAGAGTTACATCCTTATAATACTAGTACCCAGAAGGCAGAGTAAGGTAAAGACGATTGTGAATTCCAGGCCAGACTAGGCTCCATCTCCAAACCTATATCAAATAAAAAGGACTTAGAATATGGCTGAATTTTATGGTGCTGCTTAGCAAGGGAAAAGCTCCAGGTTCAATACTTTATACTACACACATAAAGTAGAGATAATGCAGTATTGCGCAAAATGACATATCTTTAATCTAGAATTGTTTATGTTACCTAAACAACCACATCTTTCTGTGTATGTGTCTGTATGTTTATCTTGTTTTTATGTTTTTATACACACACACACACACACACAAACACACACATATCACATGCGTGGTGAGTCTTGAATGAGTTTCCCAAGCACTGATAGACGTTAGGCATTGCACCTTTTGTGAATTTTATAATATTATATTTATGCTTATACTTATTGGATAAATTTATTATAGTTTATGCATTTTTATTAAATAATTTGATATTTCTAAATGCAATTGATAATTTAAAATAACTATTGTTATGACCATAATTTCAAGATTTAAAAATAAGGAACATATTAACATTCATGTAACATATTTTCAAACGTTAAAGTAACTAGGGCTGAATTCAGCATTTTGTATATTAGCCAGTAGCTTAGAATTTTTAATTATAGAAAATACACAAAAGTTTAAAACCAGTTTGTATGTCACATTAACTATGAGCTGTCATTTACTCTTATTTTTTGTTGTTTTTCTAAACAAAAAGTTCCCTGACAAATCCAGACATTCTGCTTGTCTTTAAAATTGCTTTACATCTTCAAATACATTCAAGTAAAATTTTTACATTAAAATAACAAAGCTTTGTAATATTTTCATCTTGTTTTTCTCTGCCCTTTCCAAACCACGAATGTCACGAGACTTCCCTGTTCAATATTCAGGCTCAGTTTACCAGGACCATTATTTCTTACCAGAATCTTCTGTAATGATGAACTACTTGTAACATCAAAGCACCAGAGATATTATCTCTTCCTCCCAATAGCTCATGACCTAAAAGCTTTTCTTTTTATCTTTGTATGAAAGAAGAATGTACTTTTCAAAACAGCTTCAGCGGAACAGGAGTGTTGTGTACATCATGTAAAGTAGCCTCTAGAGACATACCTCAGGTTTTGCTTCTGTTCAAAGGCTTTTTGTCTTTTTTCAGTATTAGAATTCTTACTTTTTTTATAGACAAATGAAAAAAATGTTATGAACTAATTGTGAGATTCAAAATTATTTCTAAATATACACGACTAGCATATATCTGATATATGTGTAGCATATATATAGTACATGATGTGTATAGCATGTATATGATATGTGAAGCATATATAGGATATATATTATTATGTGTATAGAAAATGCATATGATGCATGTATGTATAACACATATATGATGTATAATATGGTTATAGCATATATATGATATGTGTGTATGTGTGTATTTGTATAAGCAGAAAATCTAAAAAAGTGGTATGTCAGAAAAAAGTATGAGTAATTAGGCCTTTCTTTGGTTTTGCCTTTTAGAGAGTAAGGTTTGTTTATTTTATCAGATTTCAAACAAA
Source organism: Sigmodon hispidus (assembly GCA_004025045.1). Taxonomy (NCBI): domain Eukaryota; kingdom Metazoa; phylum Chordata; class Mammalia; order Rodentia; family Cricetidae; genus Sigmodon; species Sigmodon hispidus. Next base: position 66,604 of record PVIH01008332.1, on the reverse strand, counting down.
TTTTAGGAAACTTCATCTAGGTACTTCTAAATTGGTATTTGCAATGGAAGTAAAGGCCTGGTGGAGCAAAAGAGAGGTGGACAGAGTTCACAACCTAAAATCAGGAAGAGGGATTTTCCTGGCAAATATAATCTAGAAGTTTGCATTTATTGGGACTTAACTGTCTCCTCAAAGCATAAAGGGTTTTTGCTTAACCATGTTATCTCTACATGAATGGAGATACACTTATGGGTGGTTTTAGTAATACTTTTATATAGTTCTGACATGATAGTATTTCATTTTGAACTATAAAAATGACTTTGATTTTAAAAAATACTTCTGAATATCTTATTATTTTAATGTTTCTGGGTTTGCTTGCATTCATTTCTGTACACTACATGCTTGCAGTGCTCAGGATGCCAGAGGACATTGGACCCTCTGGAACTAGGGTTACAGATGGTTGTGAGCTGCAGTGTGGGTGTTGAGAAGTGAACCTGGGATCTCTGGAAGAGCACCCTGTATTCTCAACCACTGAGCCATCTCTCCAGCCACAGATTTTTTATATAAAGAATTCCATTCTATAATATTTATACTTTGATTCTAGAAGTACTATTGAAGTTATGGTGACAGGTTGAAAAAGAGATAATTTGGTGAATAAAGAAGGTAAACTGTAAAAAAACAACTCTTGGGATCACATTGTTTGGCATAGTCAATAAAATGTTGAATGTCAACAATTAGAGGGATGAATGAGCGATATGCTCAGAAATGTGTTCATATATTAAAGTGTTGTTCTGGCAGTAGGACATCTTGTTAGGATGAGGAGGGTAAAATGCTGATTCCATTGGATGGTGGGCTAAGGTTCTATAGTTCACTGAGAAAGGTATTTGTGGTACAGGAAAAGGCAATGGATGCCCTCATTTGTAGAGGAATAAAATGTCTTGCACCCTCCTTCACAATGCAGTGTTCAGTAATTATAGATTTGTCAATTAAAGGGTATTGATCATGCCAGATACTGTCTATAAAGAAATGAGATAGACCAAGATTAATACTAGTAAATAACAATATTTTTGTGTAGCCTTTTATAAAGACAATTTTGGGATGAGAAATCAAGAGAAACTATAGGAAAGACAAAACAAACAAAGTAGAAAATGCTTTGAGTGAAGGACATATGTACCTTGATGTTGTAGAAGGTTTTCGGCCCGTTTGGGCCAGAAGTTGGGACCTGGCCCGCAGCTGCTTTTGTCTCCCAAAGCAATGAATCAGACACTTATATTAATTTCATACTGTTTGGCCCATTTCTCAAGCACATTACTAGCTAGCTCTTTCATCTTAATTCAACCCATTTCTTGTAATCTACCTGCCACATGTCCCAGCCTGTGGCTCTCCTGGATGTTTTACATGTGTCTTCTTTGGTGGTCAGATGGAGACTGACTAACTCCACCCTCCTTCTACCTGCCTGTCCTCTGATCCTCCACCCACTTCTATGGTGGACCAAAATAGCTCCTTTATTTACAGCATACAGAGAACATTCCACCACACCTTGATTTACTGGAAGATCCAAGCTGCTTCTCAGTGAATCTAATACCTGGGAGATACCAAGAAGAAATGTTAGATCAAGATTTTCTGAATAGAGAAATGACATGATTAAAAACCCTGTGATATTCAGGATACCACAGAAATGTTTTGCAGGAAGAAAGGGAGAGGAATGAAACTGTACAGCAAGTATAGCTTCCTATATGGAAATTTCATAATAAAATGTTTATATTGTAGTTAAATATATCAAAATTATAGTCCTTAGTGTTTGAGGATTATAAGTATGTGAGAAATAATCAGATTTGAAATTTTGAATTACCAATTGATTAGCATTGCATTAATTTGTACAAATGTAACATTAGGTATCCCATAGTTCTTTAAAGTATATCTTAGATATATAGGGATCACTCTTCAGAGAGTAACTTTTGTCATGGTTCTTCATCCATAGACTCCTGACATGAGGAATATACATGTAAATATATCAATATAATTTAAATCATAATGTTTCAAGTGCTGGAGAAGAAATTTAAACAACCATCCATTATAAGAAACATGAATCTTCTGGCTAAAATTCAAAATCCTTAAAGATGACTATGACAGTTAAGTCCTGAGGGATATGAAAGTGTGCAAAATACATTAGCTGAATGAAAAAGAATAAGCACATGTCTGAAGAGAGTAAAGCCAATGTGGTTTGGAAGAAGTCATGTGTATGGGAGACAGCATTTGAGGTAGAACTGAAAGCATACTGGATAAATTGCAGAAATAATTCATGACTGGGTAATCAAAGCTTATAGATTAATTTAAAAATATGTAGGCAGAATGTGAATACTGGATATTTATAAGTGGCATATTGATTTATTCATTTTATATCAGCTTGTGAAGACTCTTGTGAAAATAATATATTGGTACATTTTATATAAGACATATTGGAGGACATAATGATAGAATGCTGAGGTAATCTAAGCAAGCAAAGATGAAATGCCAAACATAAACTTTCCTGACCTATGTTGACTGATCCTCCTACGATGTTTTAGTCAACAACAGACCATAAACATGGTAGTGTCCTGTAACATTATATCCTCTAGTGACAATGTAGTTATCTTAATCTGAGAAAACACACTGATGTATAAACAATGACCATGACAATAAAGGAGAAACAACATACAGAGAGAGACTGAGGGAGAGAGGGAAGATGGACAGAGATGGGACTGATGTTAGGTTTCTAAATTTTTGAGGTCTGTATGATTTGCTCACAAGTTTTACTCAGAGTTTTGAATAGGTTGCAATAAGTAATGAATTCAGAAAATTTACTCCGTTTTGATTCTGAGGAATTAGGAGAGCTTGCTCAGTAGTACCGTGTTCTGTAATCATTTTGCTGCTGCTGGGAGACTCTGGTTCTCCCTGTGGAGTGATTAGCATAGTGCCTTGGATGGAATATCTATCATGCTTATTCATGATCTACTACTTACATTGGGGGCAATGTAGAACATGTCTCCCTTTGCATGCATACTTCCCATTTCCTGCTATAGTAATTATGGAGAAGAGCACTAAAGAAGAATGCATGTCCATTACAGATGTACTATTGACCTGGGGATGGGCTTCACATAGGAAAACATGCAGCCCATTGAAATTTAAGTGACGAAGTATAAAACTGCTAAAACTAATGAACTTCATAGTTCAATAGAAACAATGCAGGTTGATTCCATTTGTGCTCAGTAGCAGGAATATTTAACTATGAATATATTCTTTTCTTTTTATGAAAGCCTAGAGTTATGATTTTCTTGGATGTGTTGTATTTCCAAATTCTCTCTTTTTTTTTTGTGAGCTAGAAAATAACTTTATTTGTTGTAGGGTGTTGGATAGTCCTCTCAGAATTTCTGAAACTGCTTCTTGGTGCCAGCAGTCTTAGTGACCTTGAGCACATTAAAGCACACCATATTGCTCAGGGGTCTACACTCTCTCATGGTGACAATGTCTCTGATCTATACATCCCTGGAATACAGTGACAAGTGCACAGACATGTTCTTGTGGTGCTTCTCAAAGTGATTGTCCTTCCGGGTGTAATGGAGATAGTCACGGCGAATGACAATGGTCCTTCCTCTGCATCTTGGAAATGACACCAGACAGGATACGACCTCAGATGGAGTCCTTAGCAGTGAAGGGGCATTTCTTGTCTATGTAGGTGCCCTCAATGGTCTCCTTAGGCATCTTGAATCCTAAACCGACCTTTTTGTAGTACGGAGGGAGTTTTTTTCTTGCCGTTTTCTCCAAGCAGAACATGCTTCTTATTTTGAAAGATTGTAGGCTGCTTTTGGTAAGCACGTTCTGTCTGAATGTCTGATAGAACATCTTCCTGGCAGCCTGAGAAAAAGAGAGGTGAGCTAATGCCTGGGCTTCCTCATGCTCTACGTGAGGACTTGAATACTATGTCAGTAGAATCTTCTTTTTAACAAAGTGTAATATTATTGCATATGTTTATTTCATAATATTGTTTCAAGATTTTTAACAGTTAAAAAACCGTTACGTATATTTAGATTTATTGTATGCATATAATATGTATTTTATTTTTCCTCTTTAAGACCTATTATGAAACTGAGAGGTCAACCTAGTGATTCTAAAATTTTATTTTCATTTGTAATTTTTTATTTTTTTCAATTTATTTTTGAATAAAGTCTCATTTTTTAATCCATGTATCCCCTTGTTCAAATTCCCTTTCCCCTCTCTGCTCCTAGTCACTTTCTCTCTCTCATAATTTTATTAATTTTTAAAAGCAGTTAAAAAAAACAAGTTTTGTTCTATTAATATGAGGCCTATGGAGCTTGGTATGATAGTTGACTTCGTTAGTCTCAGCACTTAGGAGGCAGAGGCAGGTCGGTTTCTGTGCAATCAAAATCAGCCTGGTCTACTTCGAGATTTCCAGGTCGATCAGAGTTACATGGCAACATTTGGTCTCGGAGTTCCAGGCCAATTAGAGTTATATGGTGACATTTTGACTCAGAATAAGTGAGTAGTGTTCATATTATTATTTTCTTAGTTTTTTCCTACAGAGTTTATGTAAATATCCTATTTTGGTTGATTTTAGACTTTTTATGTTTTTGACTACTAAAAGTAAACTGTGAGTTATATTAATATCTTAACTTTTTTTGAACTGAAACAGCTTTAAAAGTACCAAATAATCCTGATTAGTTTTTTAAAAGTTTTTGTATATTTTAACAAAACTAACAATTAGATGATTGAATCTGATGTCATTCTAGTTACTAAATGAATGGACTCATGCAGAGACATAATTATTTACCTGATGTGCTTGTAACTTATTAAATTCATGTAGATTATAAGGTTTTCCAACTATACTCTAATGCTTTGATAGTTGGTGAATGGACATATCTTTTAAAGGATACACATTAAAGGAATAAATAATGAAGAATAAAATTAAAGGAACAAATTACTTTATACATTTTTAATGACACATGATAGAGTATTTTTATAGATATTAGTCATTATTCAGATATATCAGGTAATAGAAAACTTTTAGAAGATACTGTCTTGAGTCAAAATTAATTATGCCGAAAACTTAAAAATTTGTGCCATTTTGCATCAGAGGAAATGTGTGAATAAATTATGGGTGACGAGCACTTGCCTCATAAAAGCTTCTTGCTTTAGAATAGTATTTTTATTTGCATCTTGCTGATATGCCAGCATTTACCCCTCCTTTCTGCACATAAAACAGGCAGAACATCAGACAGCTCATTAGAGACAAGCATGCTCCATCCCCAAAGCAGATGACAGAAGCAGTCATGGTGCATATTGTAATTCAAGGCTTCTCCACATCCACAGCATCCGCCCGATGTCTGGGGTAAAATGCTTGCCAAACACTACACCACACTTGTGTTGTCAGAGTGATTCACGTGATGGTGATTTATGTTAAGTCTAGGTTATCAGTGTGTAGAATTAAGTCACTATCTTGTATTCTAGAAATGTTTCCTAGAGATTTTACTTTGGAACTGAAGTTTCAGGGGAAAAATGTACTTTTTTATGGTTTACTAATTTTCTTTTCTTTTTTTATTTATTATTTTGTAACTTTACATCATGCACTTCATCAAACTCAGTTATCAGTCCTCTCATTTTCATACCCATTATTATGAACTTACCATTTACAAAAAAAAAAAAGCCACTCATGATGCTCATTTACTTACTGGAGCTTAATTAAACTCCTTTTGGCCAGACCTTTAAAGAAAACAAGTCTTTCCTGACCTACACCCCTACCAAGGCCTTCAATGCAGAAGTGAAGCACTGTGTCATTTACCTATGTTCTAGCCTTGAGCTCTTGTATACAATAACATCTTTTTTTAAAAAAATACACTAATGAGTGAGTACATCTCCTACTTCTCTTTCTGGGACTGTGATACCTCGCTCAGGAGGATATTCTCCAAATCCATCCATTTGCCTGCAAATTTTAGGATATCATTTTTTTTTACTCCATTGTGTACATGTACCACAGTTTATTAATCCATTCCTCAGTTGAGGGGCATCTAGGTTCCCATGTTCTTGCTATTGCGAATAATGCTGCTATGAACATAGTTGAGCTAATGCTTTTGGGGTGCGAGGGGCATCTTTAGGGTATACTAATTTTCATTTACTCCTAAGGAGTTCACTGAGAGCACCTACTACTACTTCCCTGTCTTCAGTTCTCCTAGAGGGAAACAAATGTTTATAGTGCTGCCATTTGGGACATGAATTTTTCCTCATAGATCTTATGATCAGATAGTATTTTAAATCCTCATCAAAAGGATTTGAATGTAAATTGGTAGTATTAAAATAGAAAGTACTAAAAAGAACTGAAATAATTCATCTAATTTGTACATTTTCTCAAGAGATTAATGTTTGTCTATGTAGTGACTTGCACAAATATGTTCAAAGGCAATAACATTTCTTCTTTATATTTACTTAGAGATGCTCATTTTGATGGTTAAAATCTGTGTCACTGGCAACTTTGCAATGTCCAAACTATGGACCAGAAGTTTTAGGTCAAATCCAGTCTGTAATTGTGTTTATAAATAAAGCCATATTGGATGTTGCTCATTTGTATATGATTTGTAACTTCTTTTCTGTTACAATGAAGGAGTTGAATAATTTTGGTGCATATTATAAAGGCCTGCCCAGAAAGTCTGTGTTGTGAACTATTTGGCCCTTCAAGAAGAAAACCAGACTTTTGGACTAGTGCATGGATTTCAAACTTCAGAAGAATACATTGTTTTCTGCTTGTTTTGCTTGATGCAATGAAAAAAAGTACTAAATATTTTAAGTAATTTTTTCTTTTATTTACAAAGTGAGAAATTCGTGAGGCTGACTTATATTTTCTAAAAATCACAATATTTTCCTCTAGAAGGAGGTTATGCTTTGATACATTTTATATGTAGCTTGAGGCAGTATTAAGTGTGCATTTCTCAAATTAAACTTTCAAATACTCTACAAGATCAGCACATAAGGGAAATAGTCAGGATCAGGAGAGACCTGTGGTGGCTTCTCACTCTGCAGCAATTCACGCCTATGAACTGCATGAATGAGCTTATTTTGAAAGCATTTACCAGCATATTCATGGTTCTAACTGAATAATAGCTGCAGATTCATCCTCTGTATCAGGTAATTCCTTCTATTTTTCTTAACAATATTTCCTGTATCAATTTAATATTTTCTTTTTTTGGTATGCCTTTTTAAAAAATTTTTGAATAAAGTCTCATTTTTTATTCAGGCATCCCATTGTTCAAACTACCTTCCCCCTCCCAGTCACTCTTTCTTCTCCCCATCTCCTTATCTCTTCCTCAGCAAGGGCAGGAGGTTCCAAGGTCCCAAGGTGGCTTAGTTCAGCATCCACTCCAGGCAAGTCTGATTTCCTAATGTGTCTTATTTACTTTCCTGAAAAGAGAAAGAAACTGATTGGAAATAATATATATCCATGTCACAAGTTATTTTCTTAACTTTTTGGTATCTTCACTTGAGTGTTTGTGTGTGTACTTACATTTTAAAGTAGTTGTTAAAAATTTAATGTACTATTTTTTGTTTTATTTTTGAATAAAGTCTCATTTTTAATCCATGAATCCCATGTTCAAACTCCCTCTGCCCTCCCACTTCTCCCAGGAACTCTCTCTTCTCCCCATCTCCTCATCTCCTCCCCAATAAGGCCAGAGTCTGTGAGCTCCTATGAACTCAGATTAATTGTTTCTGTGGGTTTCGTTGTGATGACCTTGACTCTCTGGCTCCTACAATTCTTCAATAACTCAACCTGATCTCTCATATTCCTGTTACTCCCCCCTCCCCCCCACACAGTTTATCCAGGAGATCTCTTTCATTTTCCATTCCAAGGGAAACTAAGTGTTGCTCTTTGGGCCTTCATTACATATCCTCTCTGGGGCTGTGGATTGTAGCATGGTTATTCATTACTAATATCCACTAATATCTACTTCTGAGTGAATACATAGTATGTCTATCTTTTTTGGGTATGGTTTAACATTACTAAAAATGATTTCTTTTTCTGTTTTGGATATCACCCCATGTAAGATGTGGGGTTGGTGAAGCTCTTTTCCCATTCTATAAGCTACCTTTAAAAAGAATTTTAAACATACCCACCACTGTTTGTCTCTACGCAGTCATTCCCCAGCTTCCAAATCCCATACTTCTCATCCATTCCTCAGAAAGGGTAAGGACTCTCAGGATGAATCAATGCAATCTGTCATATTTATTTTAGGTAGGACCAAGCCATCCTCTCTCAACACATACACTATAAAGGCTAAGCAAGGTGTCTCTCTGTTTAGAATGAGCTCCAAGTAGCCAGTTCATGCACTAGGAACAAATTCTGTCCCAGTGCCAAAGGCCCCATAAACTGCCTGTGCCAGTTGACTGTCATCCACATTTAGAAGGCCTAGTTCAATGTCATGCAGGTTTCCCAGCTGCAAGTTCAGAGTTAGTGAGCTCACAATAGCTCAGGTCAGCTGTCTCTGAGAGTTTCCTCATCATGATCTTGACCCCTTTGCTTATATCATTTCTCTTCCCTCTTTTTGACTGGACTTTGAGCTCCACCCAGTGCTTAGCTGTGGATCTCTGCATCTGATTCAATCAGTCACAGGATGAAGGTTCTATAATGACAATTAGAGAGGTAATCCATTTGATTACATGGGGAGGCCAGGTTAAGCACCTTCTCCACTATTGCTTGGAGTTTTAGTTGAGGTTATCTTTGTGGGTTCTTGGGCATTTTCCTAGCACAAGGTTCCTCCCTAACCTCACAATGCTCCCTTTGTCAAGATACCTATTTTGTTTTTTTCCCTTTCTGTTCCTGTACCAACTCAACCACCCCATTCTCTCAACTCTCTTCCCAACTCTCTTTACCTCTTGCCCACTATGGTTCCAGTTTACTCAGGATATCTCTATTCCTTCTTCACAGAAACATGGATGTTTCTCTTAGGGTACTCCTTGTTACCTAGCTTCTCTTGTAGATTGTAGCCTCATTATACTGTGCTTTAAGCCCAAAATATCATGTTTGTTTTTCTGTATCTGTGTTACCTCAGTCAAAATGATTTTTTCTGGTTCCATCCATTTGCCTGCAAATTTCAGGATGTCCTTTTTTTTTTTTTCCTGCTGAAAAGTACTCCATTGTGTAAATGTACCACATTTAAAAAAAAATCATTCTTCAGTTGAGGAGCATCTAGATATTTTCCAGGTTCTGGCTACTATGATCAAAGGAATATACATATTTCTCAGGAACTTACTCCAAAATTGACCAGATACAAAAAAATGGAAGAGTCCCAGCGCACTCTGGAGCAGGGGGGGGGGAGAGAGGGGCAGATAAACTCTGCCTGTCACCATACCCACAGCTCCTGCCTGCACGGCTACCCACCGCCACATCAAACTGAGGGAACTGACAACTACAGGGGTCCCAGAAGGACAGACTCAGACCCCACCCAGAGGTGAGGAAGGGTCACCAGGTCCAAGTGCCTATATCCCAGCCAGGGAGGGAGACTTGAGTTCCCATTGGTTCTGGTTCTGCTTCCTGGACCAAGTGCTGTCTGCAGAGTCCCAGCACATTCTGGAGCGGGGGCAGATAAACTCTGCCTGTCACCATACCCACAGCTCCTGCTGAGGGAATTTGCACAGCTACCCACCACCACATCGAACTGAGCGAACAGACAACTACAGGGGTCCCTGAAGGGTAGATTCAGACCCTGCCCAGAGAGGTGACAGGAGGCACACAAGCCCGAGTGCCACAACTGACCAGGAGCCATCTAATTGTGAACCACTGAAGCCATGGGCAAACGTCAGTGCAAAAAATTACATATAATAATACAAAGAACAACATGGTAACTCCAGAAGAGAGTGGCGATCTTACAAATATAAGACCTGAACTGAGCAATGAAGAGGAAACAGAAGGAAGCAACACCAAAAATTCCTTTTTGATGATCATCAAAGCTCTTAAAGAAGATATGAAAAAAAGCCTTAAAGAAATAGAAGAAAATACAAACAAAAAATTGAAAGAGATGAACAAATCTATGAAAGAAACGTGCTAGGAACTAAAAGCTGAAATAAAAGCTGAAATAAAAGCTGAAATAGAAGCAATAAAAAAGCACAAAATGAGGCAAAGATGGAAATAGAAATCCTGAAGAAAAAAGCTGAAACCACGGATACAAGCATAACAAACAGAGTTCAAGAGATGGAAGATAGAATCTCTGAAGTGGAAGACTCAGTAGCTCAAATAGATATATCAGTCAAAGAAAATAGTAAAACTAAAAAAGCCATAAGTGGGAGGGGGAAGAGACTTTCAATAAGGATATACAGGGATGGAAAAAAAAATTCAGAGGGAAAGCTGAACACAAAGAAAATATATGTGTAGTAATCTTATTTGCATTTCCACCCTTGATGAGCCATGCTTATGATTATTATCCTCTGTATAGTTATTGTTAACTCTTCAGCATTTTTAAATTCTTTTTACTGTTTTTTTGATAAATACAAAATAAAGAAGGAAAAAAAAAGCCGTAACTCAAAATGTTCAGGAAATCTGGGACACCATGAAAAGACCTAATTTGAGAATAATAGGAATAGAAGAAGGAGAAGAAAACCAGCTCAAAGGCACAGATAATATTTTCAATAAAATCATAGAAGAAAACTTTCCTAACCTGAAGAAGGAAATGCCTATAAAGATACAAGAAGCTTACAAGACTGCCATTTCAACTATGCTAATAATACTGATCAATGCACATGAGGTTTTTTTTCTATTTTTTTTGTATCTTAAATCCCTATCTCACAAAGACATTAAATTCTTATCATAAAAGTATTTCACTTGCATGGTTAGAGTTTCCCAAAGATATTTTATATTATTTGTGGCTATTGTGAAGGGGGTTGCTTCCCTAATATCATTCTCAGCCCATTTATCATTTGTGTATAGGAGGTCTACTGTTTTTATTTGTAGTTTCAGTTTATCTTGTATTCAGCCACATCACTAAAAGGTATTTTTTTTAATTGGCTGTAGGAATTTCCTGATAGATTTTTTGATCACTTATTTATACTATTATATCATCTGTAAACAGTAAAAGTTTGCTTCTTCCTTTATAATTGATATCCCTTTGATCTCCTTTTGTTGTTATTGTTCTAGATAGAACTTCAAGTACTATATTAAATAGATATGGAGAGAGTAGACAGCCTTGTCTTGTTCCTGATTTTAGTAAAATCACTTTAAATTTCTCTTCAATTAATTTGATGTTGGCTGTTGGTTGGCTGAATATTGCTTTTATCACTCATATATATATATATACATGATATATATATATATATACATATATATACATGATATATATATAACATATATATATGTTTCTTGCATTTCTGACCACTCCAAGGTTTTTATTGTGAAGGGGTGTTGAATTTTATCAAAGGCATTTTAGCATCTAATGAGGTGATCATGTGAGATTTCTTCTCTCAATTTGTTTATATGGTGACTTACATTGACACGTTTTTGTATATTGACCCATCCTTGCATCTCTGGGACAAGCCTATTTGATCATGGTGGGTCTTAGAGGAACAGAATCCAGTGGGTTGTGGTAGTGCTACTGCAGGTTCTTACCTGCTGGCCTATTTAATTTACTGTTATTACTTTGCTTCTTAGAAACTTTGTACTCTCATTGCCATTGACTTATATTTTAATTAAATTATCTTCACTAAAGATCCCCTCTTTTGTCTCCTTTATTTTAGCATGTAAGTTTCACAAAATTTCCTTATAATCTTTGACAAGACTAGGAGACTTGCAATGATACAAAACATCATTCTCAATGCAAGGCTGGTCATTATTGTGTATTTCAGGATTCACAACTTGGTGACCTTTTTCACAGTAGTGTACATAGAAAGCAACAGTACTATAATAGCTAGTCAATAAGGATAAAGCTTTTTGGTCACTACCAGCTTGGTTTTCCATGTCCTATGACTCTTTAACAAAGTGTTATTACCAAGATATTTTGAAGGATAACCATGTACAATGAAATTAACCTGTAATGTTTTGGAGGTCTATGAAACCCCACCAACCAAAAACTTAAATAATACATATTTGACAATTGTCTATTGTCTTCATAGCTATGATATATGGATAAAACACTATAACTCATTATAGGATAACTCTATTTAAATTCTTGTTGTAAAGGTATGAAATATGACAATAGCAGCTTAGGGTCTTGTATGTAACTCTAGGATATATCTCATCTATAGATATGGTTTGGAGGACACGTACAGCAGATAGGGGTTCTAGATGGATGAATATCTGCTTTTTAAGACTACATGAGAAAAAAACTGTCTATGTGGAAAATGTACATCATTACTTATGAGTTTGGAGCTAATAAGTAAAAAACAAATGACCAATGTACAGAAAGATCATGCTTGGTTTATTTATGTAACTACTCTACATTAGTTTTGTTTATGTATGTGTGTTTTGTTATTAAAAACAAAATTCAAATATGTATATTTAATTATATAAATAAGAATTATATTTGTCAAGTTTTTAATTTTTAAATTGTCATGTACATTGTATAGATTTTGTTCTTATCTGCCACTGATTCTTGTCCCCACTACTTTGTGTTCCTATACTCCACAGTAGCCTGGCCTTACTTTCATGTCACGTGCATCCTATTACCCTCTTACCCCTCCTCTTCAGAATTTTTATTCTCCTCTCATGGTTTCTTTTCTAGTCTCATGATTACCCCTCCACACACACAAATTTAAATCTAGCTTCTTCTGTTGGGTGAAACATATGGTGATTTTCCTTTTGAGTCTGTAATGTTTTGCTTAACATAATGATCTTTAACTGAGTCTGTCTCCCTATTTATATTTATTCTTAATGTGAAATAAAATTCTATTCTGTAAATGTACTGTATTATAGTAATCTAATGATGGATATAAGAACTGATTATATGTCTTGGTGTGAATAGGGTATCAATAAGTGAGGATGTACAAGTATCTTTAGGGTATATCAACTTATTCCTTTGGAGAGAGATTTTCAGGAGGTAGATATCTGTGCCATATGGTACTTCTAGTTTTAGTTTTTAATGAATCTTCACATTAAATACCATAGTGGATGCTACAGTTTACATTCCCATCAGCAGTATGAAAGGGATTTCCTTTCCTCATTTCCTCACTGACTTCTTGTCCTTTATGTTCTTCATGCCAGAAGAAATGGACATTCTGACTAGACTGAGATGGAGCTTCAAAGCAGTTTCTGTTTATATTTTTCTGATTGTCAAGGATGTGGCACCTTTAACTTATTGGACATTTACATGTTGAGTTCATTTGCCTATTTAATAATCAAAGATTATTTTATATTTAATTTATATGCTTATATATATATATATATATTCTAAATATTACCTCCCTAGTTTTTATTGCTGTGATAAAAAACCATGGCAAATGCGGAGGTGAGAGGTGGAGAGGAAAGAGTTTATATGGCTTATACTTCCATATTCTAGACCATCATATATGAAAGTTGATAGAAAAACTCCATGTTTTGGAACATGGAATCTTCTCCTTCACATATTTCTTGGACTGTTTTCCATGTTCACTGCTAATAGTTTAATAGCTTTACATCATATTAAGGTGTTTGGTCAACTTTGAATTGTGTTTTGGGCAGCCTGAGAGACATCTAATGTTACTCTTCCACATGTGGATATCTAAGTTTTCCAGGCACCTTTTGATGAAGTGGCTGTGCACAAAGTCAGCATTCTTGACTTTTTTGTGCACTGAAAATAAGTTTGTTAAGAGAGAGGTTGGTAGAAATATCTGTTCACAGCAGCAAGAGCAAAACATCTTAGGGATAAATCCAATCAAAGAGGTAAAAGATCTCTACAATGAAAATTTTAAGACACTCTAGAGAACAAGGAAGTTCTGCAGCAAATAATGTGCTATTTGACACAGAATGACCCATTCAAGGATTAAAGTATTGCTCTATTGGAATAGCATAGCCTTCCTTCTCCCGTGTGAATCTAAGTGACAATATGTGAAGAAAATGTCCACCACTGCTTTTTCCTTCTGCATTTTTACAGCCTGAAGACTGCTCTCCTACAGAGATTGTTCTGTCAAGGCCAGCTGAACCTGTTTCCTTGTTGAGCTATATGTAACAACTCTATCTCCTTGTTTATCTAAATGTAATGAACCAACTTCCTTGTTCAGCTGTTTGCAATTACTCTGGCTCCCTGTTTACTTTTGTATAACAAACACTCTGTGCTATACAGGTACTCAGGCTTCTTTAGCCAAGAGCCCAGACTACCTGAGCTCAGCTTTTCTCTGTATGTTTGTTGCTCATTTCTTAATTCACTCCCCACCCAAGTTAGGTCAGTCTCTGGAACAATGCAGAGACTGGCAAGACAGTGAAGAAAAAATTGAATAAACAAAACATAATTATGAAAGATGGGAGAGACTTTTATATCCACAGATTGGCAGAATCTAATATTAATATTATATAAACTAACATTACTATTGTAAAAAATGGTTATATTACCCAAAGTGATATATTTGATGCATTCTCCAAGAAAATTCCAGTGAAATTCTTCAAAAAACTAGAAAAACCAGTCCATAAATTCATATAGAAGCATACAAAACTCAAATACCTCTAAGCAATAAAAGTGCAAGTGGTATCACTAGTTTTCAAATTATGCTATATTGCTATAGTGACAAGATGATCATGACTTAGGTTTTAAAAAGTCACGTTAATCAATAGAACATATATTATACAATGTTTGAAAATAATGTAAAATATACACAATAACATATTGTGTGATTTTTAACCAGTTTTATATTTGATAATTATAAAATTCCTGCTTTTCAGTTTTGCAATTGATACTACACAAATTCATGGATATATGTTATTATGTAAGTGCTGCTGCTGGGTTATAATACAGATATTCTGTATGACATTCTGGAACAAAATTGTATCTTCAAATCTTTATGTGCATGTAGGTATTGATTTACATTAAAGTTATATATAAATCCTATTTCTAATATATAAATCTTTTAGATTATAAATCTCACATATTTCACATATTCTTAGAAGTAGTAATTGTTCTAATATAGGCTTAATCTTGTAATTTGACAAAGTACATGAGTAATTTAGATAGATAATTGATATCATGCCTTGGTTATTTTTCCCAGTACTTAGATTTGCTGATTTCCCCAAAGCACTTGGGCAGATGTAAATATCTAAATTCCTGTTTTGTCTTTAGGACAACATAGTTTAAATAGCCTTCCTGGATTCTTTTCAGGCTCACTTACTCATTTAATGATTTATTAAGTTTATCAGAAAATTAAAAAAAATATTTTCCACTGCATCTCAAGTAATTTAAGTAAGATATATTTGTCTGGAAAAATGGTAAGTAGTAAGCGCTAATGATCATAGTAAGCTGGTACCTTCTAATGTGAATATGTATAAAGCTTTCAAATTGAATTTCAAATCCAAATTACTTGTTTTCATAGCATTTATTGTATAGAAAATACACACAGAAGCTGGTCAGCTAAGACAGGTAGTTTGAAAATATTTTACCATTTTTATCTAAAAAAAAAAGTCAGAATATATTTTTTAAAAAATGAAAAATACTAAGTATAATAAAAGTGTGTATTTATGCTCTCGGCAGCCAAATGTGCTTTTTAATGGAATTTAAATAAATGGAATTTTTATGACAAAAAAAGCAACAGTAAAGGCAGTGATTATGTTTTTCATAGTTCATTTGCCTTCTTTGCCCTGAAGACCTTGTGTAGAGGAAAATGAGATCCTGAGTGAAGTCTACAATGTCATTGACTCTAAAGAAGGACTCAGAGACCCATTGGTGTTTAATGACCCTTACTGGCCTATGCAATGGAAACTTGTATGATCTTAAAAAAATAGATGGCTCTTTGGTAATGTTAAGAAATATTATTTTGTCAAGTTTTAATGCAGTAGATAGACACTTTTATGCACTGGCTGCTTTTATCTATTGATACTGAAAAGAGAAATTTAGGCAAACTTGATGAAATATTATTGTCAGGTTGTTAATTAGAGCTAATCATTTACATTTGATTACAACCTTGAGGCTTGTTAAATCTAAAAAAGGTATCAGTTAAAAAATACAAGACATTAAATTTAGCGTGTTAGAACAGTTTCATTACATAGGAATGCTATTACAATTCAGGCTTGAAATTTTGTTCTTGAATAACTCACAGTGTATTTTGTATTCCGTCCACAATGAGAAGACTCCCCTCTTTCTTTGTGAAATGATATTAGTGTATTGCACATCAATTCTCTTTCATAATGATCATTGTGTTTGATATTTTGGGAACACACTGTCCTGCCATTGGTAGTAAGTCTGGGACAACGAAAAAGTTTTAGAAAGGCACAGAAAAAATTGAGCGCAAGTACGTTTCTTATTTATCTATTTTTAAAGTTTTTCCCCATACCCACTATTGCTCCCTCTCCTATGCCTCATCTCCCAGTCCTTCTCAAGCCACCCCCCAACCAGTTCACTCCCCAGAGAAGGCAAGGAATCCCAAAGTGATTCACTTTAGTCTAGCACATCCAGTTGAAGTAAAACAGAGTCCCTCCCCTAAATATCAAAGCTGAGAAATGTGTATTCCCAATAGGCACAGCTTTAAGAAGCCAGTTCATGGACCCAAGATAGACTCTGTTCTGATTGCAAGAGGCTCCAGAAAATGCCCACGCCTTTCTACTGTCATCTAAATTCAGAGGGTCCAGATCCACTTCCTGAAGGATCATCAGCTGCTATGTGAGTCTGAGATCTCCCCACAGCACAGGACTGCCTACTCCATGGGTCTCCTACCATGATAACAATCCCTTTGCTCATGCAGTTTCTCCTCCCTCCCTCTCTTCAGCTGGACCTGGTGTTTAGCAATGAATCTCTGCATCTGCCTCCATCAGCTGCTGCATAAAGGGTCTATAATGGAAATTAGGGTGATCATTCATATGATAATATGGAAAGGCCAGTTTAGGCTCCCTCTTCACTATTGCTTGGAGTCCTAGCTGGGCTTATTTTGTGGTTTCTTGGGTGTTTTCTAGTATCAGGTTTCTCTCTAATCCCACAATGGCTTCCTATCAGGATATCTATTTCTTTGCTCTCCCTTTTTGTTGCCCATGAGGACCCTCCCCCATCTCATTGTGATACACATGCTAAAATTGGAATGATACAGAGAAGATTAGCATGGTCTCTGAGCAAATAAATTTTAAAAGTTGCCATAGATGCCTTGGAAACCTCTAAGGAAAAGATAACTTGGAGAGAAACAGAAAACTATGTTATATTGGTATTTAGCTCCTTAGGGGTGTGTAAATAATGCCACCATGGCTAGTCCATTGTTACAACACAAGAAAAAGCTTTACATGTACTTCATCATTTTAATGGACATAACAAGGTGAGAAGTGGATAACTGTAGTGTCAGCTCTTTCTTTATGGGTGACTGTTGGCATTTGCTAAGCCTACCATCTGAAATGAGCTAAACACCCCTGCTGGAAGATGTCCAGTCCAATTTTCTGTGCTTTTAACTTATCTTTTAAAAATAAAACATAATTTAGAAAACTCCAAGAGATATATGTGACCACATTTGACATTTTAAATAAACAAATCAAGTGGGGGAAAACCAACATTGGAGATGAATTCTATTACCTGGAGGTGAGATAATCTATAATATGTATACGTACTAGTGTTAAATGATACCATAAATCTCAAAAGAAAAAAATAGTGAAATTAAAAGAAAGGAGTAAGTGAAGATGAAAAGGTAGTGTACGTACATTTTACATTTATTTTTCTTTGCTCTCATAAATCAGCAAAAATTAAGATGAATGGTTCATGATTAAGTATGAAACTTTTATCATTAGTTATGCCATGAAAATGTACTTTTAGTGATGAGAATCAAAGAAATGAACAATTTTAGGAAGCATTTGAGGGAAAGGATAAGGAAATCAAGTGATACACACATAAGATATGAGAATAATTGGATAGATAGTCAATAATACGGCAGGGATTCTAAATCAGAAAAAAAATTGTGTACCCCATTCAACAATAAATTTCCTAAAAGCAAGGGACAGAAAAAAGTCAAGAAAAACCAATAGTATGTTAAAAAAAAATAGGATAGCTCACTACTGAAGCAATGGTTGATAAACTTTTTGTGTAAAAGTTAGGCAGTAGGTATTTGAGACTTTGAGGACCATATAACTGTCTGTGGCATATTATCTCTGTTGACATTCTTCAAATATTATGTGTTGACTTTACAGCCAAAAATCCATCTCCTTCTCTCATGTTTTGTTCCCACTTCTCCTTGCTTGCTTCCTGTTATGATCTCAATTTACTCAGGAGATTGTTTCTATTTCTCATTCCCTGGGGATCCATGGGTATCTCTCTTAAGTTCCTCCTGTTACCTAGCTATTAAGGAGTTGTGGTCTGCAGCTTGCTTATTCTTTGATTTATGTCTAAAATCCACTTATGAGTGAGTACATACCATGTCTATCTTTCTGGGCTTGTGTTAACCTCTCTCAGGATGATATTCTCCAACTCTGTCCATTTGCCTGCAAATTTCAGGATGCCTTTTTTTCTGCTGAGTAGTACTCCATTGTGTAAATGTACAATTTAATCCATTCTTCAGTTGAGGGCCATCTAGGCTGTTTCCAGGTTCTGGCTATTACGAATAATGCTGGTATGAATGTAGTTGAAGTAATGTTCTTGGGGTAAGAATGTGCATCTTTTGGGTTTATGTCCAATAGTGTATTACTGCATCCTTGGGGAGATTGATTCCCTGAATGAGATGTTTGAGTGAGAGAAGCAATGAAAAAGGAGAGAAAAGAAATGGCTATCTTGATATAAGGAGCCACTGTGGAGGTAGAAAGAAACTTGGTGCTAAGGAAACATCCAAGAACCCACAAGATGTCCCTAGCTAGGACTCCAAGCAATAGTAGAAAGGGTACCTAACCAGGACTTCCCCTATAATCAAATGAATGACCACCCTAGTTGTCATTATAGAACCTTCATCCAGCAATGGATAGAGGCAGGAGCAGAGATGCATAATTAAGCATCAGGTTGAGGTCCTGGCCCAGGAGAGAGATAGAGATAGAGATAGAGACAGAGATAGATAGATAGAGAGAGAGAGAGAGAGAGAGAGAGAGAGAGAGAGAGAGAGAGAGAGAGAAGAATATATGAGCAAAGGGTTCATGATTATGAGAAGACCCACAGAGACTGCTGACTGTTGCTATTGAGACCTCACTAACTCAGAAACAATTGCTGAGGAATCTTCAGGGAAAGAAACTAAACCTTCCAAAGGTAGATGTCTGTCAAATGGAGTGGGCAGTCTGTGGAACCTCTTGCAGTAGGATCAGACTATGTTCCTG
This sequence comes from Sigmodon hispidus, assembly GCA_004025045.1. Lineage (NCBI taxonomy): Eukaryota > Metazoa > Chordata > Mammalia > Rodentia > Cricetidae > Sigmodon > Sigmodon hispidus. The sequence continues at coordinate 47,214 of PVIH01008332.1, read as the reverse complement.
GTGCATGGACTGACATTTTGGAGCCCATTCCCTACAAAGGAATACCTAACTCAGGCTTAATATTGGGTTGAGGGACTCAGACTTTTCTTAAATGAATATGTCAGACTGAACTGACCCATCTTGGGACTCCTTGCCCTCCTTGGGCAATGGATGAGGGGATGGGGAGGAGGGATGAGGGAGGACTGGGAGAGTCTGGGAGGAGGGAAAGGAGGAGAAAGAGTGGTATAAATGGGAAAAAAAACTTTAAAAAAAAACCTTTAGAGCCACAGAAAACATTTTGTAGATTGATTCCTCTCCCTGAGCAGTTTACTGTAGCAGATGGGAGGCAGGACCTAAGGGGCCAAGGGTAATTAGAGAGAAAGGTCATTCGGATGTGTAAGGAATTCTGAGATGGAAGGTTCAGCCATGGCATACTTGGGTGTTCTCCACACCAGTCTAGAGACACATCTGCAGGTACAGAAATGATTCTATTAGTGCAGAGGACATCTACAGCACAGAAGTGAGAGGGCATACAGTCCTTTCTAACACATATGTGCAACAGCAGATGTAAGCTGTGCTGGTGAATACACCAAATCTCAATGAGACTTGACCAGAGCAAGTAGGTTTTCATGCTCTGAATGGGGACTTTGAGTCTGTTTGCTTATTGTTACTATTCAGTGATCCCTCTCTTCTTCATAAGTTCCCATTATAGCAGTTGAAGGCACTTTACATATCTCACCACTCCAACTTGCTTCACTACCTCTTCTGCATGCCACCTAGTTGGAAGACAAGGAAAAAAAAAACAACAAATTTGCAGACTGTGGCCCTTGCAGACATAGATAACTGCCATATATATCACAGAAATCCACAACTGGTCAAAAAAATCTGCAATGCAGTTTTTATATCAAAGATCCGGGAACATCAATGAAAATAGAGAGGAAAAATTGTAAGATCTTAGCAGCAAGTTATCTGCCAAGATATAGTATTTTCTGTATATAACAGGCAGGGAATTATACTCACAAACCCTTAGCAATATGGTCCTCTAAAGATGATATAAGCAAGGACTATGTCAGCTTACGTCCCAATGTGAATACTGGAAATCACAGTAGACTCTATTCTTAAATAAAGATGTACAGGCAATGAATGACTGCTGGGAGAGAGAGAATTTATCTCCAGGAAGGAACCATTTAACAGATTATCCAATCCCAAAGAGCCAGCCTTAAGCACATATTCATTGGAACAATAATAAATGGGTTCGCTAGGTTGCATTTACATATACATATGTATACATATATACATAACATTAATGTTTAAATGGAGTAAGAAGTTTTTCTGTCCCATCTAGGCCACTTGCTTTAGGACAAGGCTCTTCCACCTGAGGTCACACAGCAGTTCATAAAATAATTATTCAGAGGCTTATATAAATTGCAAACTGTCTTATGGCTCAGGCTTATTACCAACCGGCTCTTATAACTTAACCCATTTCTATTAATATATTATATTGGCACATGTTCTGTGAGGTTTACCTATGTCCCATTACATCTTCTTTCTGAGTGGCAGCCTGTAGCATTTCTTTGCCTCCACCTTTCTTCATCTTTATCTCTGCTTGGATTTCCCACCTGCTTCTAACCTACCTTACCATAGGCCAAAATCGCTTCTTTGACCAATGGTGATAAAGTATATTCACAGCATTCAGAAAGACATCCCACATCACTTTTTATTTTCTGTATAATCAAAAAGGAATGTTTCAGTTTTAACATAATAAAAATTACATATAACAAAACAGGTATCAAGAATTACACTTACAGTATTGAAAATAAAAAAGGTCATGACTTAAGAATGAAGGAGTCGTTTGTGTTCAGATACATTTGAGTAAGAGAGGGGTAGTAAACCGATGTTTTTGTTAGTGATGTTTATGTTTGATTAGAACTGAGAGTGAGACTGAGAGAGAAAAGACTGAATAAGTCAGTTGGAATAATTTTTAACTAAGTGACAAAAGAAGAAAACAGCATTCCTTATGATATTAATAAATGATGGGAAATAATGCACAACTGTAATAACTCTGAATATTAATTATCTCATTTATCAATCAAAAGACACAGACTATCTGACTGGAATAAAAAAAAATAAATCAAAATAAAAACCAAAAACAACAATCAAAGAACCCAAGGCCCCTCTGGTTTTTTGTTTGTTTGTTTGTTTGTTGGCTTTTGTCCTTCAGTAAGTGAAACTGTCCATCAATTCAGACACAACTTTAGGGTAATAGGATAAAAATAGGAATTCCAAACAAAAGAAACAAGTCACGGGTATATAGCCTTCTCATAGCAAATGAAATACACCCTAAACCAAAACAAGTTATAAGAAATAAGCAGCGTATTTCATGCTGGTTAAGAAGATAGGGCACTAAGGTGTTGTAAAAGTGACAGTACTAAACCTGCCTCTGCCTTCCAAATGCTGGCATTAAAGGTGTGTATCTCCATGACCCACAACTCTTAATTATTTTAAATATCATTTATAAGTATGTGAATGTTTGATTGTGTGTTTGTGTTCCACATGTGTGCATGGTGCCTTAGAAGTTAAGAAGAGAGTATCAGGGGCAGGAGGGGAAAGGGAGTTTAAACAAGGGGATACATGGATTAAAAAATGAGAATTTATTCATAATAAAAAAAGGAAAAAAGAACAAAAAGCAAAACAAAAAAGAAGAGAGTATCAGTGCAAGGTAATTGTGAGCCACTGTGTGGAAACCGAACTTGGCTTGTTGAGAGAGCACGAAGTGTGCCTAATCACTGAGCAATCTCCCCAGGCTTCAGGAGAAAAATTATGAATGTATAAAAATTGGAGTAATTTCTTGAATTCACTCTGTTACATACAAAGGCATATTAGACACAATGCAAATAGTCCTGAGATGAACTTTATGCCTTGCAGATCTTTGATTATATTGATATTTTAGTCCCTTTGTTAATCTTTAATATCACTGGTAACACATTGAGGGATGAATCATTTCCAGAATATTTTGAACTTACAAGTCACTTTCTACAATATATTTGTTAATGATTAGTGAGCATGAAAATAAGATCTCTTTGTTGCACCTCCATCAGATCTCTTAGGTGACCAGGTGCACAGTTATATTTTGAAAAATGATATTTTTTTCTGAGCACTAGGCTTTAACAATGTTTTGCATCTTTGAAGTCAGTCATTGATATTATATTTAGTTCTAAAAGTCTCAGCTTGTGTTTTCCATATTGAAAATTTATCAGTTACGTTAGCTGATTCTTCTGGATAATGAACTATAGCTTACGTGATACCCTGCTTTGCAACTTACACTTTTATGGTAAACGCATTGCTTTGTCTGTAAATCTCACAGAACAGTCTTTGCTAGTTTTACATTTTTTTTCTTCAGTAACTACCCTGCCACTCTAACTGAAGGTCTCTGACTTTCCTATGGATTGGCTATAGTTGGCATTTTTGTTGTTGTTATTACAAACCAGCCCCCAAGTAAAAACACAGAGATTTATTATTAGCTATGAATGCTTAGCCTTAGCTAAGGCTTGTCCCACTAGCTCTTTTCATTTCATCAAACCTGTTTCTATTCATCTGCATTTTTCTCAGGGCTTTTTATCTTTTATTCTGTACATCCTATTTTCCTACTTCCCCCATGTCTGTCTGTCTGGCACCTGTCATCTCCCTGTCTTCCGTTTTTCTTTCTCTCCTGAGCCTAAACACATTTCTCTTTCTACTTATTCTTCCTGCCTAGAAGTTTAACCTATCCCTTCTCCCTTGCTATTGACCATTCAGCCTTTTATTACCACCTCCCTTGCTATTGACCATTCAGCTTTTCATTATATCAGGTGCCTTACATAGGGAAGGCACAATAGGAACACATCTTTACATAATTAAACAAATGTCACACATCTTTCCATACCTAAACAAATGTGCTGAAACATAAACAAATATGATATAACTTTACACAGTTAAACAAATGCAACATATCTTTATATCATTAAACAAATATTCCGAAATCATTGGTTTTTGAGTTAAGAGAAGGTTTTGGCTGGTTTGACTTTATAGTAGGATCTCCAAACATCTTTCTTCACATTAAGATATATTTTTTTAAGTGGAGAGCTCTGATACCACATTATGATTTGATGACTCATTTTTTCTATTTTATTAGCAACCAAGATATTGTTGTTTCTAATAAAAAATTCCAGAACTTATAGGCATCATATTATAATAAACTAATGAAAGACTGGATGTGGAAGAAAACAGAGAAACTGAGTTGACATATATATTACAGAAGTCTTTCAGACTTAGTCTTGACTTATTGAAAACACTATGATTAATCAAAAGTTTAGGATTCTTAGGAATTTGATCATTGATGATGCTCTTTATTAGAGAAAGGGACTCAGAAAACAAATAAAACTATATCATGATGTGGAAAGAAAATTTCTAGTAGCATAAAGTTTTATTTCAAGAAAACTGAAGTGTTTCTCAGGAATGACAGTAAAATAAATGAACTTTTGATCAAGGTGAAATCACACTATAGAAAAAAAAAAGGAAAAAGAAAGTTATTTGAATAAGAGAATGTATGGAGTTCTTCTCATTTAGAAGACATTTGCTTTTGCTTCTGTCAGCCAGACAGAGAAACTAGCAATGTGAGATCACCCTAAACCTAGCTGAGCCAAAGCTGGGCACAAGAAAAAGAAGTACTTGTGATTCACTTTGACTCTTATCAGAAGAGATGCTCATCTCTCAAGACTCCGAGCCAACGTTTTAGGAACTACACATGTCCCCATGGAAAAAGTCAGCTCCGTTGCCAGGACTACTTGTCTCAGTTTCAGCTTCTCCCAGATCTTGGCCTTCAGAACTCTCCAGTATCTTCATGCTTTTGAATATTTATCTTACTTTTTAGTGTCTGTAGGAGGAATGTTGGTGGGAGTTATTTAATTTCCCATAACCAGAAATAGAAGTCTGAAGTTATGCTATAACTAACCAAAATTTAAAAAATGTAACTCTCTTTAAGATAGTCACATACAAAATGTGGATCTATCATGCTACCGCCCCATCATTCTCCTGGTGAATGTTTATGCCATAGCTATAACAATATATAGCATTTATGGAAAGACACTTTAGAGGTTAGCCAAATTCTCTGTTATTAATGGTCATATTTTTCCATTGGACATTCAAAGTCTATGCAGTCTGTTATCATAACATGAAAGAAGCACATATTGAAGACAGTCCACATGCCTTCCCATGGAGCATCAACATTTTTATCATTTCCATATGGTAAGCTGCCTCTAGGAATGAAAACATTTGTATTGATTTTTTTCTGATTAGAAAGTAAATATTTACACAATAGAAAACAGCATGAAGAATAAAAATACTGCCTTAGAATTATATCAGCTATACATAATCACTATGAGCAGTTTATTATGCATCCATTCAGATATTGTTGTATTCCTGACATATTCAATGTACATTACACATAAAAATATTGATGTGCTATACTCTTTTTCTTACTTAATTTTCCAAATAGTAACATTTTATATATGAATTTTCCCATCCTAGCTAATTTTGATTAACTTGTAATTTGTTTATTATTATTTCATATTTGAGCATTTTCTGTTGTTCTTCAAATAGTTTCTAGTTTATCTTCATTTAAAAATAATTACTTAGCTGCTTAATAAAAATCTAGATCTTTACCATTTGTTCTTAAGCTTTGATCAATTGCAGAATGCTATTTCAGTGTTTGCTTAAAAACAATAGGCATATGTAACCATTACATAATGGATTTATCTTTTGCTTCCATTTGAATGTATTGAGATTCTGTAAAACTGGATGAAGATTACAAAACTTCATTCTTTGGATCACCTAATATCCCTTATTGAAAAACTCCATAGTAAAATCTTAACCAATTAGTACAAACTATAGAGCAGATAAAGTCAAGTGTAAATACAAATTAGCACATTGGAGAAACACTGGTCAAGAAGCAGTCTCTGCTTCATGTTTGCTGAGGTGACCTTGGGAAATGTTCTTATTCCTGTTGGAGAAACATAGTAAATCTAGTGAGATTTTCTGCTTGCCAAGGCTGAATAACAAGCTTACCATTGCCAACTGGCCTACCTAAACCATATAAAGCCCCAACAAAAAGATAATTACAGAAATTTTCTCTTATGAATATAGATGCAACCATTTCCAATAAAATACATTCAAACCAAAAATAAGGACATATCAAAAAAAATCATCCTGCATGATCAAGTAGACTTCGTTCTATAGATGCAGGGATGGTTCAACATAGTAAATTAATAAAAGAAATACATCATATAAACAAACTGAAAGACAAAATTACATAGTCATTTCTTTACAAACAGAAAAGGCATATGGTAAAATCCAACACCCCTCAGAATAAAAATCCTGGTGAGATTAGGGCCACAAGGATTATACTTAAACATAACAAAAAAAGATTAAAGTAAGCCCATAGCCAATATCAACACAACTGGAAAGAAATTAAAACAGCTCTACTAAAATCAAGAAGAGAACAAATACATATTTGTTTTAATAATTAAAACTTTGAGAGTAATAAGACAACTGAAGGAGAGCAAGGGGATACGAACTAGAAAGTATCTTTCTTTGCAGATGATTTGATTGTATAGGCAGAGATCAGAAAAAAATTATCTGGGAAACTCCTACTGTTTTAATTTCTTTCCAGTTGAAAAAATAAACTTTCAGCAAAGTAGGTAGATACAAAATTAATAGACAAAATAAGTAGCCCTCCTATATAAAATGACAAAATAACTGTTATAACACCTTTTCCAGGAGCCTCAAATATTATATCTGGTAGCTCCAACCAAGCATGTGAAGATGTGTATAATAAAAACTTTAAGACTTTGAAGAAATAAATTGAAACTGTCAAAAGATGGTATAATCTTTCTTGCTCATGGATTGGTAAGATTATTAGAGTAAAAATGACCTTCCTACCAAATGCAACCTGCAGATTCAATGCATTCCCAATGAAAATGCTAACAAAATTTTTTACAGATCTTGAAAGTACAATTTTAAGTTTGATATGGAATCACAAAAATCCCAGGATAGCTAAGAAATTCCTGAATAATGAAAGAAATGTAGGAGATAACACCACAACCAAATTTAAGTTGTGCTACAGAGCTGTAGTAATAAAAGTATCATTGTATTGGCACCAAAAGAGACATGTTGATGAATGAAACTGGATAGAAAACCCAGTCTTAAACTTAAATGCACACATTCACACAAATAAGGACACCTTTCTTCCAGATACATACAGTGGAGATAAGACAGAATCTTTAACAGATGGAGGTGCTCAAACTGGATAGCTGCATGTAAAAGAAAGCAAATAGATCCATAAGTACATCTTACAGAAATCTTAATTACAAATGGATCAAACACTTCAATATAAGAAACACAGAAAAGCTAGACTCTGATAAAAGAGAGAATGATGAATAGCCTTGAACTCATTGACACAGGAAAAGACTTTCTGAACAGAATACCATTAACATCAGCACTAAATTGAACTATTAAATAAATGAGAACTCATGAACCTGAAAAACTTCTACCTGGCAAAAGATGCCTTCTTTCAGGCAAAGTGGCAGCCTACAGAATGGGATTTTTTTTTTAACCAACTACATATCTGATACAGAAATAATATCCAAAATAAACAAACAACTCAAAAATAGATATCAAGAAAACAAATAATCCCACTAAAAATAATGGCACAGATCTAAACAGAATTTTCTAAAGAGAAAATGCACAGAGTTGAGAAACATTTAAGAAATTTTCAACATTTTTAGTCATCAGGAAAATCCTAATCAAAATGACTTCTAGTTTGTATTTAATACCTATGAAAATGGCTAAGATCACTCACTAGTGGGTTCTAAACAAACAAACAAGAAAAAAAAAAAAAAGTCAAACATACCCAAGCGACAAACCACAACCACTGAACAGCTTGGGATCAGAAACACCCTGGACTGATCCTTCGAACCCCACTCCAACTATAGGAATACCAGACTCATTCTTGAGGGAGGTTGGACAAAACTGGATTTGGCCAGGAGTGGTGACTGATCCAAACATTATTGGATCAATGGGACCATAGAACTGTCTGCTCCCTGCCCAGCGAAGGGATGGGGAGTTGCAGAGAAGAGAAATGTCAAGATGTGTTGGGAGGGGGAAGGGACCTTGAATGAGGATATACAGGGATGGGAAAAAAAATTTCAGAGGGAAAGCTGAACACATAGTAAATATACGTGTAGCAATCTTATTTGCATTACCACCCTTGATATGCCATGCTTATGATTCTTATCATGTTCATAGTTATTGTTAACTTTTCCTCATTTTAAATTCATGTTACTTTTTTTTTGTTAAATATGAAATAAAGAGGAAAAAAAAAGAAAATGGCTAAGGTCAAAGAAACCAATGTTGGAGAAGATGTAGTGTGAATAGCACTCATCCTTTGCTGTTGGGAGTACAAGTTTGTACAGCCACTATGGAAATCAGTATGGATGATAGGATTCATCTACTTCAAGAGCCAGCTATACCACCCTTGGGCAAATATAGCCAGAAGATGCTTCCTCCTACTACAGAGAAAATACCCAAGGTGTATATTCAACCATTAAAAAATTGAAATACTTAAATTTCTCAGGTGATTGGATGGAGATATAAGAGAAGTGTTGTGTGTATTTGCTAATATGTGGATATTAACTGTTATGTCAGTGTTAAACAAGATATAATCCAAAGAACCACAGAGTTTAAGTATAGAGTAAGGGTCTTGTTAGGGCTGATAATTTTCATTAGGAAATGAAAAATAGAATATTTATGAATGGAAGGGCAGGTCAAAACTGAAGGATCAGGTGGGGAGTGGGAGGGAAGAGGGGAAAAGGAAGGAATATGGGAAGAAATATATAAAACTAAGGGCCACTCGAGGGATAGTATGGAAACCTAATGCAGTAGAAGGTATATAAATAATATACCTATATGAATATAATGTAAATAGAAATACCAAATAATTGAGGAGATAGAACCCTAGGTGGTCATCTCTTGACAGACCTTGCTTTTACATAAGAAACATGATATACCATGTCCCCAGCAGTAAGAACACTGAAATCTGAGCTAGTATGAGTAGCCAGTAGCTGACCTGTAGACAAGTCTGCATTCTGTAAGTATCCTTTACTGTGCTTCTTCTGGTCATACCTCCTAATGGTATGAGTCATCATGATCCAATTTGAGGTACTGTGCTAACCAATCACAGTCAATAGACATCCACTATAGAAGTGGTTGATCACATGCAATAAAACTTACATTGTTCTCAGAAATCATCTCCAGAGTGGGCTCTGTGTCCTTTACTGACCCACAGGTATTGCTGTCTTGTTGGGAATGCCCTGATAACAAAGGCAAATTTTGTATATTTACAAAAGTAATTTTTAAAATGCCCATCTGTGAGCATTAATTAAAATATTTAGTTTCTCATGCTTAGTTTAGTAAGCTATTCTAGTTGAGGAGCAACTTTTGTGCATTAAGTCTCAGTTCTTTCCTCAGAAGTTGTGCCCATTGCTCTTCTGCTATTGGTGTCTGTTGCTCCCATGATAGAGCCCAACCATCTGATTCCCCCTCTGCCCACTGCTTCTCCCCTGGGACCTTCCTGTGGCTGTTGGAAGCAATCTAGCCAAGAAGGCTGAATAGTCTTTGTTCTTCAGCAATGGAAAGTGGACAATGTCTAGTTGAGAAACAGGTGCAAGAATCAAGTTTCCCTTGCCTCAGTGGAGACAATACTGTGCTGACATTCAAATATCAGATTCCCTGAATCTCAAATGTCTCAAGCCATGGGTAGGCTTTACCTACTATGTTTCTTTTAGTCAGCTTTTTTTTGTGTTATCCCACTTTACTCCACAGAATATTAGAATTTGACTAGGTTGGTATGAAAGTACTCTTAGGAAGCAGACTCCTAGATATGGAAACTTGAGAGCTGCCATGCAATAAGGATTTCATCCTTGGTGGTAGATAGTGTTTTCAAAGCATATGATATGATATGGAACCACCAGGGATTTGCTGAGATTATCACTATGGTCAAGTCAGATGGGGTATTTGAACTGCTTCCAGTTTGAGTTTCATCTCTGGCATTTGAAAGGCACAACAGAAATAGAAAAAAATGTAAATACCATGAAATTGAAATACTGTTTTGGAATGCCATTGCTTTTTCAAAGATGTAAACGAACTGTCTGGAGCAACCACTCAGTGATGGACCAGATCTGGGAGACAGAGCACTTTCCTAGCAACACTTAGAGAAACCTTCAGTTTCTGTAGCTGAAGGACAAGTGGACTAGAAATGATGTCTAACTCAAGAGAAATCCCAACTTAAATGTGACAAGTCTTATGTGACAAAAATCACAACCTTTTAACATAATTGACATTAAAACTTGGATTAGTGCTCTTAGTCTCCAAATTTTGATGTTTCTAGGATGTTTAATTATTTTGTTTGGAAATGAGACAAAAGCCTCCAATGAAGCAGGAATATATAGTGGCAGTAAACTTTCTTCATCAATGACTGCATGAGCAGCTAGGATTGCATCTTAGTATAACTCATTTTAAAAATTTTCTAGTCTGTCAGTAGAGAGAGAGAATGCATCATCATAGCTTCACGTGAACTCTCAGCAAGTACAGAAGTAACTAGAATATATGCCCTAGAGGTCTATTGGGTACTTGAAAAGCCATGTTTTTAAGTGATAAAACTTAAAAACATACAATGTAACTAAGCAGAGTTGTGAGACTGCTGTGATAGATTGGTGGATTGATCAAAGGTTCAAAAGTGATCATTTTACTAAGGACTTAATATGAGTATCATTAGAAAACATTTTCTGTTTTTTTTTCTCAGAAGACTTCAGAGTGCAGTTAACTGATGAATGGATCTCTTGTTTAAATACTCCTAGTGGCTATCTATTGTCTATTGGCTGAGATAAACTGTTGCAAGTATGAGAGAGTTGGCTATCTTAGAACTGATGAGAGACTGATAGATACTGGCATAGTAGAAGTCAGATAACCATAGTAGTTGGCTTCTACAAACAAGTTGGAAAAAATTACACTACAAAGTATTGAAGCAGGAAGGTAAACTCGGAGAGTTAACACACTGATGCATAGTGATGCTGTGGCTATTTCCTTAACTAGTGATTCATGGGAGAGGGTCCAGCCCATAGTGGATGTGTATTCATGGGCTGATGGGCTTACATTCTATAAGGAAGCAGATTGAGCAAGCCATAAAAAACAAGTCAATAAGCAGCACCCTTCCATGGCTTCTGCATCAGCCCCTGCCTCCAGGGTCCTTCCCTGTTCAAGGTTCTGTCATGACTTCCTTCAGTGTTGGACTAGGATGTAAAAGTATAAGCCAAATAAACCCTTTTCTCCCCAACTTACTTTTTGTCATGCTGTTTCATCAGAGCAACAAACAGCATCTAAGATGAGCTAATATTAGCATGGTGATAATAGTAACCAAGAAGACCAATATGAATGATATTGGTTTATAGCTAAGTATGTGTGTGTGTGTGTGTGTGTGTATGAGTGTGTGCATGCATATGTGTATGTATAAGTATAGAAAAGTCCTGTTCTACTTATGATGCATATACATAAAACTTGGCAAAAGATTACAAACCTTTATTTGAATAGCTATATTTAGCTTTCTGCCACATTCATTTTTTTTGGTATTATCTAAATTGATACTAGTAGATAAATAGAAATAGATATAAAAACAGACAGGCATACTTTCCATATTATATATTTATTTAGATCCATATTTGATAAACTTAAGGAGAGATTAGTTTTGCTTTCATGAGGAGTGATATTTTCAACATCATGACAAATATAGAACATCCTCCCTATACCTCTCCAAATGAACAGTCATTTTGTTGATAACCATATATATACCAATGAAGAGAAAGTAAACAGATATTTTGAGGTCTGTTGTTGGGTAGACTATCAAAGTAAACACCAGAACAAAACACCACTCCTATAGCCTGTAGAAAAACAGTCAGGACCAGTGAATGATGTTTCTAGCCAAGGCTATCTTGTCCTGAATCCAGTGAATCCACAGACCCCCATGGTATTAAGCTTTCTGCTTTGGAGATGCATAGTTATAATATATTAGCAGTTGGAAAGACTCTTGGAACTCCTTGACAGCTCAGAAATGGCAGGTGCGGTTAATGTGAGAGTTTCTGAAATGGCTCTGTAACTCTTTTTAAACTAATATAATGTATAAAAATAATACTGTATACACAAAGAGATGAAAGCAGTGAATGATATTTTGTGCTGCAAATTTTGTTTCAGACTCACCATTCTACTCCAGCCCAGGTATGATTTTACCCAAGTAGATCTGTGCTTAGTTATCACCTGACACATTTTTCCCTTTCCTTTACAGTCTTTTCCTCAACATCTTACCTTCTATGACCCATCTTATGAATCAAACTACCTTTTTAGGCTAGATCTTTAGAGAGCTATTTATCTGAGATCTTTTAGAGAGCTAGATCTCAAAAAGCTATTTATCAAATAATTTCAGAGGATGTACCAATGAGCTTGGTACATGAGCTTGTTCTTCTGTCTCTGTGTAGGTGGATTGTGATATGGACATGGTTTCTGTTTCCAATGAGCTCACCATCTCAGTTGGGAACACAACAAAGATATATATGCAATACAAGTTCAAGTCTTGGTGCTAGATGGTTCCAAATTGATAAGAAATATAATTGGAGATTAAAAAAATGGAACCTATATTCCCAAATAACCATTGAAGTATTTCTTACTGGAGGAATTTTTACTACCTAATTTAAGAATTTATAAAAATAGCTAATACTTAAGAAAATTTGATGATGAGGTTGAATGTATGTGGTTAGTTTACTGTGATTAATAGGAATATGGGTAGAAATCAAGCATAATTATTTCCAAAATTTAGAGTTTGAGTCAACAATGACATGCTATAAAATGCTTACTCAGATTAGAAGGACAGCTAAAAGCACAGTGCTCAGGCCCAACTGTATAACCAGAGACAGGGAACATTACTGTTTTGCTCTGGGAACTGTCAGACAGAAACCATAGGGGGCAATGCAAGCTCAGCAGTAGTGTTCTCAGCTCTCTGCTGCACCAGCTGAAACCATCATTTACAGTATTGCTGTTGTATTATTCTTCTTTAAAATAACCCGAATCTAGCAGTTTCACAGGGTTTGAAAGAGCTTAATTTATTTTAGGTTGGGGACAACCTATAGTTAGAAATAGAAAAGAATTACACAAAAAGGATGTATTTGACAAATGTACAGAGAACAAATAGGGATACAGAGGGTTTGGGTATACAGCAAATTCAAAAATAATAGAGAAGTTTGTTGCTTTTTCATTGGATGTTTAATCTGGTCTGATATTTATTTTTTCAGATTTTTATCCTGACAAAAACAACTTTGTAGAGATGAAAACCGAATCTTGTTTAAATTTGATTTTATTTCTTAGTAATTTTGGAGTTTGAATGAAGAAACAATTCAGTATAACAATAACAATAACAAATATAACCATTCCTGCAATTCAAATTAAGGGACATAGTCATTTTGAATAGATTTTATTCTTGTAAGTAACCAAAATCAGTGTGCCTGCATGTGAATATGGATGTGTATTGATGAGTATGATTTTCCTGTCCATCATTATAAAAATACCTTTCCCAGTTGAACTGTTAATGACATGATGAGAAAGATCTAAGGTGAGCATTTAGCAGTCTATTTTCATTTTGTTTCATCAAAAAATTCTATTTTACAATTACTATTTACTTGCAATAACCTGCAGCAAAAATGTTTTAATGTTCAATATGTGCATTAAAATGTACTTGCTTTTTTAATATGTAAAAGCTGATGGAAATTTCATTCAAGCACAATTCCTGGATCACAAATTTTAAGCAAAATGAAAGGGAGTTAGGGTACTATTTAACATGGCTATAAAAATAATTTCTTTCAGTGGCTGGAGGGAAGGAAGGATTGGTCAAAGCAATTTCTATCTTCTATGGAATTCCCTACTAGCCTGCTTTCTTATTTGGCTTAATGCATGCCACAATAATCATTCTATTTCTTGCTAGCATTTTTCTAGCTCACACTAATAAGAATAATTGCATGGTGTTTATATTCTAAAGTGCTTTTCTCACTAAGCTCTGAAGTCTTTTCTGAGTATTAATTCTCACAAGATTTCTGTGTGGCAGACAAAAAATGTACATCATTATCTCGTTATTTCCCTTTTAACAACAAGTATCGTGCTGCACAGGTGCAGTAAATGATATATAAGGCAGTTGACATCCCTGGAACAGATTAGGATTCCGACTTCCAGTTCAAAAGCCAGGCCATGCTTTTTTAGAAATTATTAATGCCCTTAGTAATTGGATCCTGGCAATTAGTTGTTGTTTTTTAACTTCAATATCTGACCATTGGCACACTAACAGGGAAAGGCAAGAGTAACTTAATAATTTGGGTTAAGTTGATTTGTTGTATTGTGGGTAATAAAGAGATACTAAATATTTGTGCTAATAAGAAAGCTACTGAAAATAATTAGGAGTAAAAATGTTTAGCAACATATTTGTAAGACTCAGGTTAAATAAACAAACAAACACTTAAAAATGTAGCACACATAGAAGTTGCTAGAAAATTGGTGCAAGTGAAAGATTTGAACACAGAATCAAATGTTTAAGCTTAATTGATATGACATAAAATCAGAAACACCCTGTACTGACTCCTTGGATCCCACTCCCCCTAGAGGAACACCTGACTCACTCTTGAGGGAGGGGGGAGAAAACTGAATCAGTCAGGAGTGGAGACTGATCCAAGCATTATTGGGTCAGTGGGACCATGGGACTGTCTGCTGCCTGCCCAGGGAGGGGATGGGGAGTTTTGGAGAAGAGAGAATGAACTGATGGGGCTGGAGGGGGAAGGGACCTTGAATAAGGATATACAAGGATAGAAAGTGTGACTTCTTTGTTCATAATAATAATAATAATAATAAAAACTTAAAAAAAGAAAAAACTATTTATTGTGGTCTCAAATACAAATGATACGTTTGTGTGATTTACAAATGCTATCAATAATAAACTTATTCAAATTATTTTACTCCTGTTTTAAAGCAGGATAATATGATATATATTTTATTTATAATTATAATATATACATTATTTTTAAGATATTACCTATATTTCATATAAATGAAATGATGTAAAGCTTATTATTTGTATCAAACCAATCTTTAGAATGAGAAAAGATACAGGAAATGAAATTGTTAATGATTTGATCATTGCTAAAAATTTTTGATTGACAAGTCAAAGAAGAGTATTTTTCTCTTTATCTTTAAATTTTCCCTAATAAAATATTTTTTGTTGAGTCATTGTACTTTTCTTATTTAAATTAATATTGTATTTAATTATATCTTTTTTCTTGAAGTGGTCACCTAAACTGTCTGTTCTTGTCAATAATTATTTCAGAATCTGAGATTCCATTTTATAGTGAACGATGCTATGGTAGCACAATTTCCCTATTCTTTCATATATTTTTATTTTTTTTGCCCTGGAAAAATTTTAACTATCTCATTGTTTACTATATTCTATTAGAAAAATGGGATGCAAACTCACCAGAAATAAAGCTATTTGTTAATAAATATGATGGTAAAAATAAGTCATCAAGGCAACAGTTTTTCTTTTTCTTTTTTTGATTTTTTTTCTTTTTCTTCTTATTATTTTTAACAAAGAAGTCACACTTTCTATCCTTGTATATCCTTATTCAAGGTCCATTCCCCCTCCCAACACATCAGTTCATTCTCTCTTCTCCACAACTCCCCATCCCCTCCCTGGGCAGGCAGCAGGCATTCCCACTGTCCCAATATTGCTTAGTTCAGCATCCACTCCTGACAGATCCAGTTTTCTCCCCACAACCTCAAGACTGAGTCAGGTGTTCCTATAGGGGGAGTGGGATCCAAGAAGTCAGTCCAGCGTGTTTCTGATCCCAAGCTATTCAGTGGTTGTGGTTTGCAGTTTGGGCATGCTTTGCTTTTTTCCTGTTTGCTTGTTTGTTTGTGGTCCACAAATGAGTGGGTACATCCCCTGCTTATTTTTCTGGGTTTGTGATACCTTGATCAGTAGGATATTCTCCAAATCCATCCATTTGCCTGCAAATTTTAGGATATCATTTTCTTTTCTTTTTTTTTTCCAGTTTGAGATTTTTATTGTTTTCATGTTGATTTTTATACTTTTAAAGGCAACTAGCTTTTTATTTCATTGAGAAGTTAATATCTTAGATGAATCAAATAATGACATTGGTAATACCCTAAATTAGATGTCCAGTAGTTCTCCAAGGATATCATTTTCTAATAGGAGATGATACTTAAAGACAACTAAACAAATTAATTGTTTAAAAATTCACATTTATGTGGCCAAATACAAAGGCTAGAACTTATTAATTTGATGCTTTTTGTCAGTTTTACTTCTTCTGTTCTTACATAAAGCAGATATAACATCTGCCTGAAACAGTTGTAAGAATGAATGCAATTAATATTTTCTCTTTTTCCTGATATGTATTCTATAATTGGTGGTAAAAAAGTTTAGGCTTGAATATCTATCTACCTTTGTAGACAGTGTAAAAGTATGACTAAGGGCTGGAGAGATGTTTCAGAGGTTAAGAGCACTGACTGTTCTTCCAGAGTTCCTGAGTTCAGTTCCCAGCAACCACATGGTGGCTCAGAACCATCTATAATGAGATTTGGTACATAACCATCTATAATGAAATCTGGTACCCTCTTCAGTATACTGTATACATAATAAGTAAATAAATATTTAAAAATGAAAAAGTACAACCAAATACAGCAACATGACTTTCAATGGAGAATGATGAGCACATAGAGGAATACACATTTACTCAGTTTAGAATTTGAGTCCATGAAGGGATGCCAGAAGAAGACATGCTGTAAGATTTTTCATGGTTATATTCACTAAATTTGCAAATGAGTATAAGTTAATTTATAAACAAAAGGCTGATAGATTTTAGCCTAAGATACAAAAGCCTTACCTTCCTAGCTAATGCACACATGTTGCTGGTACTTCCTTATTGTTTTCTCCCCCTAACTTACATTAAAAATAAATATTCTTGTAACATAATATATTCTGGTTGTGGTTTCTCCAGGATGTTTTTCTCACATTGGTTCCTCCCCTCACATTGGATCCAATCCCTTTATGTCTCTCGCTGGAAAACACAACAGGCTTCCATGGGATAATAAGAAAAGCAAATAAAAATATAATATGATAAAACAGAAACTAACACATCAGAATTAGACAAAAAAAACTGAAGGAAAAAAGAGCCCAAGAGAAGGCAAAAGAAACACATCCACTCATTCACCCTCTCAGTATTCATGAAAACACCAAGCTGGAAGACTTGTGCACACACACGCACACACACACACACACACACACACACACACACACACACACACACACACTCATCTATAATGAGATCTGCTACCACACCTACACAAGAAACATATGATTAAAAAAAAGACAAATATAAATAAATAAAATTAAAATTAAAATAATAAGTTTTTTTTTAAAGGGAGAATCCTGACACCATATTATGAGACAAGGAACCTTCAGAGATATTATTGAGTTTATTTTCTGTTGCTCATCTACTGCTGAGCATGCAGCCTATTATTAAGAGTACTTTGCTTTCTCAGTCACCTTAGGGGCAACTGAATTTTCTTTTCCAAGTGATTATCAATTGGAGATAGTTTCTAGGTTCGGACTCTTTTCAGTACTAGTATCCTACCTGGTGTAGATCCCTGCAGGCTTTGAGTGTGCTGTCTCAGTTATAATGTTGATTCAAAGGGCCTTGTTTGCTAGGTGTGCTCCATTTCCTCTGGCTCTTATACTCTTTCTGTGTCCCCTACCATAAGATTTCAAGAACCCCGAGGGCCAAGATTTGATGGAGATTTTCCATTTAGGGATGAGTCTTCCAAGGACCCTCATGTTCTACATAATTCTGGCTATTGATCTCTGTATTCATTCCAGTCAACTTCAGAAACTACTTTTTATTTTATTTTATTTTTTTTAAAATCCCATTAGTTTCTAAACTTATTTATTTATGAAAATAACACATGTTGAGTTTTGATGAATCCCAATGTTCAGTTGCATTTCTCTTCGTTTTGTTGTTTCATTTTATGCAGGGAAGCCTAGAATTTTATTGTTTAACATTTTTTTTAAATTGTAGATGGGTTCTTTTTTTAGCAATTTTTTATTATGAATAAAGTCATTTTTTATCCATGTATATCCTTGTTCAAACTCCCTTCCCTCTTTGCCCCTTCCAATCACTTGATGGCTGAGCAAGGCACTGATCTATGAGTATAGACAAATGTCATTAGGAGTCTATTTGCTATTACCCTAGGTCTATGGGCTGTTTAGTGTCAGGTCATTGTCAACCAAGCAGTGTTGGGTGGGGTTCCATCTCATGGAACAAGTCTTAAGTCTAATTAGATATTGGCAGATTACTCCCACAACTTTGTTTCATCATTTTCTTAGCATATCTTTTAATCAGGACAGCATTGTAGATCAAAGATTTTGTGACCAGATTTGTGTTTTTATTTCTTTTTTGGTAGTATACAGAGTATCTTCCTGTACAAATACACTAGAATGTTGAGACAAAAGCTCTATGTAGGCATGTTCAACATCTCTGTTTTCAATAAATTGTGTAGTTATTGTCTTCAGCAATAAAGCCTTTCTGCCAGTTTGTAAGAACAACCTATATTCTTGGTAACAACTTATGTTGTTTGAGCTTCCTATGGAACTCTTTTGCTGACATCTCAATTACATGTAACCCTCATCCAGTATTGGAAACTTAATCTGGTGACAAGAGGTGGCCAGTAGGGATTTTATTTTTGTTTTTTTATCTGTTACTTTTATTTATATTGCCATTGTGTGTGTGTGTGTGTGTGTGTGTGCGCACGCGTCTGTGTAACTGCATTAGGTTTCCATACTACCCTTCAAATGACCCTTAATTTTAGATGTCTCTTCCATTTTCACCTTCTTCTTCTGTCTTCCTCCATTCTTGATCCACCTGTACCAGCTTCTCCCTCTCCATAATTATTTAGTATAATTTCCTTTTTAAAAGCATCTATCTGTGCCCCCATCCACTTAATATTGTGATTTTATAGACATGTGGCTTCTTAATTTAAAAGAGACCAGTAATCTATAACACAGTTATCAAAAATTACTAAGAAACTCTATAATTATTCCAAACAGGTAAAACACAAATTTAGTATTTGCAAGGCATAATATAGCAAAGGCTTCTTTCTCATTGATGGCAATATGGAACTAGATTTTTTAGGAAGTGTATTGTCTGGAACTAAATATTCTTTCTTCTTGGCCATCCCATGTTGTAGCCATGCAATTCTCTGATGGAGTTTTTGCATTTTAGTCAACAGGAAAAAGAAGAGCTGAAACATGAAGGGTTCCAACACACCTTTAGGAAGAAGAAACCTGTTCATAACAATATCCTAGGCAGCTAGAAAGACCTGCAGTTTTAGTGTTCTTCTATATCAACAATGTAAGAACAGTAGGTCTTGTCTGTGATATAGCCAACAAAGGTTATGGTTAATGGAATTGTTTAATTGGTATTAAAAAGGTTTAATAGAACTAGCAGCAATATCAATTATTTGTCTATATGCAACATCTACTGGAGTTTTCTGAGACTGAGGTTGTGATTTAGTCACCTCTGACTTTTACCTAATGTCAGAGAATAAATTCTGGTAACTAGCAGTTTATTAGTAAATTCTGAATTCAAAGTTTTCTACAATATTTTGTATTTTTATATTTATAACATTAGTTTTAGAGGAAATCAGTTTATCTGTAGAGTACTGAAGAAATTTTTAACTATAATAATTTCATATGGTTTGAATATCTTTCTTTGTCATCTAGATAGCAGAACTAATATTTTACTTAATATATTAGATAATTTTAGAGATGTTACTGCATCACATAACCATTTTAAGATACTATCTCATTGCCCCTTGAGCAACAATTTACATATTGATCAGAAATATAGATAATATAAAATATTACAAAGAAATAGATGTATTTTTTGCCTATGCCTTGCTTTATAAATTTAGCCAAAAGATAGGGCATTATGTAAATATTTCTTTATTTCCTAAGCCTGGAACCATAAAGTTTAAAAGAAGGAAGTCCTATTCTTCTCGGTTTTCTTTTGGTGATCAAGACAAAAATACATGAGAATTTGATTCATTCAAAAACCACTTAGTTAAATCTTAAAATGTATTGGCATGCAGGAGGCAGCAGAATAGATGAGTGGAGGGAGGCCGCACTGTAAACAGCAGCGATACTGATATCAATGAGGATCACTGGTTTTCTTGATGAGGCTGTGGACAATGGTATAGACATGTGTATGTTATGGACATCCAAAGGTACAAGGGGAGGGGTTAAAGGTTGAATAAGAAGCTGACAACAGTGGTAGAATTTTGGAAAAAATCTATTTAGTGAAATGAATGAATAAACATTTTGTAAAGAGCAGAGACAAAAAAAGTACATGAATGTAAGAGCTCCCTGAAATATACAATTTATCTTCTAGATATTTTCTTCATTTCTGACATTGTTTCTCATGATTTTTACTCCAAATCGTCACCTATACTTACCTAAAGCTTTGAATGTTATGAGAGAAAAATGATTTTCAAACTATTAAACAAAATATAGTAAAAATAAATGCTTATTGGCATATGTTTGAGAAATAAATAATGTCTGATATAAAAAATATTGAGAAACTAAATATAGTTATTTAAGGAATGTCTAAGTACAGATGATACATAAACCATTTTAGGTACTATAGAATTTTTCAAAGATTTAAAACAAATAATGTCATAGTGCTAGGAAAAAGAACTAAGAACATTTCTTCTGAAACACAATATACAATACAGAAAAATGTTGTGCTTGGTAGTAGAGATTATATTGTATATAATTGCATTATTTTGTATCATTCACAAACTACATCGCTGTCATCTATTTAAATCTAAGAAATAATTAGTTATCTAACTTGTTTTATTCCAAGTTGAAATTGTTGTTTGTGTTTAATGATTGTCTTACTTAAAGTCTCATTTCAAATTCTTTCACACATGTATATGCAGCATTAACTTTATATACTGTTCATAATCTATCTAAAAGTATTTATAGACTTTAATTTCAGAAAAATAACACTGATAAATCATTTCTAAATGATGTTCGCCCAGAACACACACAATAAATCACTTAAAGCATTCATTAGGAGATGTGTAAAGTTATATTCTTAGTCTTGTTATAGGTGTGGCTCTTATATAAAAGATGAATCCATTTTTATACTTTTATTAAAATCAACCAGACCCTTAAATGCTTTTGTTAGTCAACTGACATCATCTGAAATGTTCTCATTTTCTGCATTATTAGCGAAATATAAACCTTCCTTTTTATATTTTTTCATGAGTAGAATATAGTTGTGCTAAGGTAATAGAACAAGTTCATAGTATCTATAAAAGCACTGTTATTGTATTGCTTTTCTTAATGCATTTGGAAGAAAAGACCACTTGGCAGATATCATATATCTACAAATGAAGAAAATGCACTCAAAACAAAATCACATTACTTTTTGTCAATAATATGCGTTATAATTTTATGGCAAATATTAATGGAAAGAATCCCTTAAATAAAAATGAATTTGACATTTTCTTTTGTTGCTGCAGCCCTGATTGTATTTACGTCCAGTCATTTATTGCCCATTAAAGGAGTAATGCTATGTTAATGTAAGGAGAGAAAAAAAATCAATGCTACTGAGATCAGTAGCTGTGGGGAAACAGTGCTGCAGCTGGTTTGCAAACAGTGAACGCATAGGGATCAATGAAATTACAAGTTAAATCTGCTGATGCTCACAAACTGCTCCAGCAGTGTGCTGTCTAACCTTCTTCAAGTTCAGGAGCTCTAGAAAGCCAATGATAACTAAATGGAAATCAGGGAAATGGTCAACAGTCACAGTCACAGTGCATCTGGAGCATCTTCTGTGACATATGTTGGGCTACACTTTCAGCTATCACAATGACTGCCAATTTTAACCTGTAGAATAGTCCTACAGTCTGCCAGAGAACCACATGAAGTGCCCTCGTACCCCAAAACCATCTCCATCTTAAGTGTCACTGATGGTTTTGAACAGTGGAAATCCACATGTGCTTTCCAAATCATATTGTTAAGATAAATTCTAGAAACTTGCTAATAATAAGCTAATGTAGTTCTGAAATATATAGTCCATTGGGCTCTACAAAATATCATGTCTTCTCAATTTTATCATCCTCTTATGACGTTGGGTTTGTTTCTTAAAAATAAATTATTGATAATATATAGAAACTTTTATACTTAATAACAATTAGTTTTTCATACCACAAATCTATTTCATGTTAATTTAAAATGTTATTAATGTTTTATTTCATTTTGAAAATTCAATGAGCCTTTGGATTTTCAAAATGTTTTTGGTAAACCTTTAATGAACACTCATCTGTATTCTGTTTCCTTCTCCCATGACACACAATAGCTGTACTAAGGGTATTTTAAGAGTCACAGTTGAAGAGAATATAGCTCAGTCATGTCCATTGCTGTTCTATTCCTAATAGACAGAATTTAGAAACAACCTAGATGTCCTTGATCAGAAGAATAGATAAAGTGTGGTAAATTTACACAATGGAGTATTATTTAGCCATTTGGGAAAAAAAAGGAGGCTTACAGTTACATCAATGTAAGTAGAAAAAAAAAAAAAAAAAGCAAAAACCTGAGTGAGATAACCTAGACTCAGAAAGACAAATATGTATTCATTTATATGTAGATATTAGCTGTAAGTCAATTATAACAAAACTAAATTGTAATCAATTACATTGATTTAATAGATTGAATACATACAACCATATGTATTTATACAATGATAGATACATTACATCAATACAACCATAGAGATTTGGCGTAAGGGACTAATGTGTTGAGCTAAATAGATTTTCTTGGGAAAGGAAAATAGGTATGGTTGGGTGGGGCTGGAAAAGCAGAATCAAATGGGTAGGAGGTAGGAATAGGGGTAGAAGGAAGGGATAGCTGAGAAAGAAAACTAAGATTAAAAGCTATTGAAGGGTAGAATAAAAGTCTATACATAGAAGCTTCCTGAAAATATACATATGTGAAGGTGATCAAAGTGAAATTGCTAAGTATGGGAGAGATAGAACCTCAGCTGGCCATCTCTTGTAATCAAATGAGGCTGTAAATTCCAGAATTGGATTATAACTTAGTGAGTTGTTGGCTACAGGGGTCCCAAAAGAGAGTTCGCAGTTAGATCAATATAATTAGACAAAAGAAAACAAAACAAAAACAAACAAAAATCAAACAAACAAACAAAAAAGCAAGCCCAAATTGACAAAAATACTCCACTATTGAAGATAACACCTATGTTCTTATTAAATTTGGAGGTATCGAGCTAGTGTCTACATAAAATGCTTATGTCTATGTTATAGCATCTTTTGTGCAGGAAGGCATCATATATGCTACCAAAGGAGAAATGGTGAGAGTTATCAGCCACTATCTGATTTGACTTGATGCCCACTCCATGAGATGGAACCCATAGGAGACACTGCTTGGGTAACCAAGAACCTGCAACTAGATAGCCAAGGTAAAATCCAATACTACTGTTCTGCTATACTCCTAGATCAATGCCGGGCTCAGCCATCATCAGAAAAGTTTCCTCCTGCCGTATGTGGGAACAAATACAGAATCCCACAGCCAGGCATTATGCAGCTTGTGAGAGTTCTTAGAATACTCAGCCCTAAATGGGATGTCTCCACCAAATCCTTCCTTTTAGAGCTCAGAGAACCCGGAGGAAGAGGAGGCAGAAAGAGTGTAAGAGCCAGAGGGGAAGGGAGGACACCAAGGAAACAAGGATCTTTAAATTTATATGAACAGAGCTCATGAATTGACAGACTGTTCTAGCATGCATAGAGTCTACATGGGTGTGCACAAGGTCTTCTATGTATACATTATGATTACAAGTTTAATGTGTGAATGAGTATGCCTCTTTGTTTTTTGAGCTTTCTCTTGGGCTCTTTTTCTTCTGTTTGTCCAATTTTGATGTGTTAGTTTTCGTTTGATATTAGTTTATTTTATTCTTTTATTATTATCCATTAGAAACCTATTTTTTCTAATGAAAGAAAGAAAAAGATTAGATCTGATTAAGAAAAGAGGTAGGACTGTGAGTAGAGGTAGGCACATCCATAATCAATCAGGATAAATTATATACCAAAGAAACCCTTTGTTATCAATAAATGGAAAAATTCACAGTTGCTATAAAAATCAGTGCAACTTGTTAATGGGAAGTAACATGGGGGAAGTAGAATAGAACTTAAGGGTGGATTTAAAGCAGGGCAAGATACAAATAGGAGGACTAAGTTGGGAGAGGTGGGGAGATAGGGTTGAGGGAGAAAATGTAGGAAAGACAGCTGGATTTCAAGGGCATTTGAGTGATGGCAATGAAACCTAATGCAGTGAAAACTCCCTACAATATATGAAGGCAATCCTAATTAAGTTTTTTAATGCTGGAGGTCACTGAGTTCTAAATGATCTTCTTCTGTTATCAAAGGAGTCTTCTAGTAGTAGGATTAAATTATATTCAATTGAGTTGTTAGCCAAAGGGGTTACAAGGAAACCCCCAAACTATTCGGGATTTTGTTAAGACAATGGACAAGTCTTGAACAATTTAAGGGCCCCATTTCTGAGCACAACACCCACCCTACTCATTGAATATCAGGAAATCAAGTTGGAGGCATCACCTCTATGGTCTAGCGTAGTGATTCTCGACTTTCCTAATGCTGTGACTCTTTAATGCATTCATTTTCCTCTGTGGTGATCACAAACCATAAAAATATTTCATTCCTGCTTCATAACTACAATTAGCTACGCTATAAATCATGATATAAATATCTAATATTAGACACATATGGAGAACAACTGTTGTAGTACGTCTGGTGAGGGAATGTACTCTGTAGGCTACAAGAAAATAAATATTTAACCAGCTCAGCCATAAAATCTTTGACCTACAATCTGTCCTGCCTGCAAGACATGCTAGGACAATGGTGACAAAAGCCTATGGGAGCTGCCAACTCATGTTTTATTTCTATTAAGACTCACTCCATAAGATGATAGATGGGTGCTGTAGGACTATGTGCTTGTACACTGTAAATATTTGTCACTGTAAATATTGATTTGATAAAGCACTGATTGGCCAGAAGCTAGGCAGATAGGAAGTATAGACAGGGCTACCAGACAAGGAGAATTTTGATGAGAGGAGATGCCAGCCAGATGCAGAGGAAGCAAGATGAGAATGCTGCACTGAGAAAAAGGTACTAAGGTATGTGGCTAAACATGAGTAAGAATCATGCGTTAGTTTAAGAGCTAGCAAGTAATAAGCCTAAGTCATAAGCCAGATAGTTTATAATTAATATAAGCCTTTGTGTGATTAACTGGGAAATGGATGCAGGACCAGCTGGACAGGACAGAGAAACTTCTAACTACAGATGATAATCTACAACCAACATTGCTTGGATTGCCAAGAACAAATGATAGCCCAGAGAGCTAGGGTAAAACCAAATATTATTGGTCAAAAAAAAAAAACAATTAAACTACTCCTAATTATATTCTGCTATACTCAGAGATTGGTACCTTACCAAGCCATAATCAGAGAAGCACAAAGAGAGAATTAAGTAGTGTTTGTCTTTCTGAGTTGTCACCTCAGTATTAGAAAAGGAAGACAGAAAAGCAAAACTAAAAGAATACAAGTAAAAGAAGAATTAAAATTATACTCATTTACAGATGCTATGATATTATACACAAGAGATTTCAAAAATATTCACCAGGAAGTTTCCTGATTTTATCAACACTTTCAAATGTGCAGAATAAACAATCAACTGACATAAACCAGTAGCCTTTCTATACATTCATAGCAAGCATGTTGATAGAGATCATGACAATATTCCCACTTACAATAGCCTAAAAATATGTAGGAATAAACCTAACCCAGGGGGTGATAGATCTCTACAATGAAAACTATACATTTGTAAAAAAAAAAAAGAAGGAAGATGTGAGAAGACAGACCACCCATGCTCATAGAATTATTGAATCTATGTTGTGAAAATGACCCCTTTACCAAAAGTATCTATCATCATAAAAATAGAAAATAACACCCCAAAATTCATATGGTAGCAAAATATCCCAATTAAAGCTATACTGAACAGAATGGAAAATTCTGGAGTGTAATTTATATCAGAGTTCAAACTTTATTGCAAATCTACAGTAACAAAATCCACATGATACTAGGGCATAAATAGGCATGCAGATCACGAAATAAAATACGATACTCAAAAGTGAGTTCATATGATTGATGCAACTGTAACCATTTAATATTTGAGCAAAATGACAAAAAATACATGTAGGGGAATCACAGATTCTTAAACATAAAGCTGGATGTCTATGTGTAGAAAAAAACTGAACTCGTAATCTTGTAGATTATGAACAAGCATACGAATGCACGTGCACACACATACACAGAGACAGACAGACACATACACACACACACACACACAACCAAGCAAACAATGTTGAAAACTTCGATATGAAGCCAGACATGCTGAAATATTAGAAGAATACATAGACAATACCCTGTAATATATATATATATATATATATATATATATATATATATATATATATATATACAGGAAAGAATTTTCTCAGTGTGTCTCTGTTCACTTGGAAATTAAGGTCAACGATTTACAAATGATATCCCAGAAATCTAAAAAGCTTATGTTCAGCAAAGGAAATAACTGAATGATGAGGAATCCCATAGGGTGGGAGAAAATCTTTGTCACCCATGCATGTGATAGAGAATTAATTCCAGAATATTAGTCACTGAAAATACAGGAGATCAAGAAAACAAATGACCCAATTAAATAATGGGCTATGTTTCTGAACAGAGGATGCTCAAAAGAAAACAAAAAGGGCTAAGAAATTTTTTTTTAAAGTGCATAAACTGAGTCCCTCAACTGAAGAATGGACTAACAAACTGTGGTACATCTACACAATGGAATACTACTCAACAGTAAGAAAAAATGATATCCTAAAATTTGCAGGCAAATGGATGGATTTGGAGAATATCCTCCTGAGCGAGGTATCACAATCTCAGAAAGATAAGCAGGGGATGTACTCACTCACTAGTGGTCTCTAAACAAACAAACAAGAAATAAAGCCAAGCATGCCCAAGAGGCAAACCACAACCACTGAACAGCTTGGGATCAGAAACACCCTGGACTGACCCTTCAAACCCCACTCCAACTATAGGAATACCAGACTCACTCTTGAGGGAGGGTGGACAAAACTGGACTTGGCCAGGAGTAGAGACTGATCCAAGCATTATTGGGTCAGTGGGACCACAGGACTGTCTGCTCCCTGCCCAGGGAGGGGATGGGGAGTTGCGAAGAAGTAAAATGACTTGATGTGGTGGGAGGGGGAAGGGACCTTGAATAAGGATATGCAGGGATGAAAAAAAATTCAGAGGGAAAGCTGAACACAAAGTAAATATATGTGTAGCAATCTTATTTGCATTATCACCCTTGATAAGTCATGCCTGTGATTTTTATCTTCTTTATAGTTATTGTTAACTTTCCAGCATTTTAAATTCATTTTACTGTTTTATTGATAAATACAAAATAAATAAAAAAGTGCATAAGATCCTTAGTAATCATGGAAATGCAAATCAAATCTACTTTAATATTACACTCCAGATGAAGTAGCTAGATTGAGAAAACAATGCTGGGAAGGGTGTGAGCAGAGGGGAACTGAGATTCATTGCTTTGCTGGTGGGACTGTAAATTGGTGAGCCACTTTTGAAGTTAGTAAGAAGAATCCTCAAAAAGCTAAAAGTAGATCTACCCTCTGACCCAGAAGTGCCACATCTTAGCATATTCCTAGACTTGACATCCTACTCTATAGATTTCCTCAGCAACAGCATTTTCTGTCACGCTATTCACAGTATCTAGAAAATGGAAAGGATTTAAATGTCCTTTAACGTAGTGAACAGATAGTGAAAATAAGGTGCATAAACACAAGTAAAATCCAGCAGTGAAGAAAAATGAAACCTCCAGGTAAAGGATGCAACTAGATATATTGTACTGAGTGGCGTAAGCCAGACTGAGAAAGAGAAACACTGCATGTTCTCACTATGACACCATCATCTGCAAGTCTGCTTGGTCATTCTTGCCTCTTCCTAATTCAGACCTTCAGAAATGCCAAGGCTGAGCTGGCTCTTCTGACCTCTGTTGTACTCAATGAGTGGAAAGAAAACAACAGTATTGAGAACTGAGTCTTCTACTTTGTCAAGTTTCCAATACTGTTGAAGCTGTCATACAGGTGTACAGTGAATTATGATAGTATCACTTTCTTCCCCTATACCATGCACCTCATACTGTCTCTAATATGTCCCTCTCATAACTTCATGTCTTTTTTATGAAATTCTTTTTGAAATACCTGCCTACATCTTGTTAGTGCTGCTCATATGTGTGTAAGGCTTTCTACTGAAGCATTCTAATTCTATTAGTTACCATATATTTCAAAAAAAAGTTATTGTGCTTCTTCCAGCAACCATCCACTATCAATGGCTCCGAATGTGGCTGACTCTATCTTCTGCAAGTATCCGCACTTATCCTGAGTTGAATACAGTGGCTATGTAATATCCAGATAGCATTTTTCTGCCCTTCCCTCTGCCTCCAGCCCTTACATTCTTTTTCTTCTGTTTTCACAGTCTCCCCTGGCCTTGTTTGGAGTAGGTGGGTTTGAACTAATTTTTTTTTTTAATCAACCAAGTCATACTTTCAACTTAGAGCAATTGGATATTAGTCCTTTTCTATTGGACCACCAACCAACTCCCAAATAATGACACTGAGACTTCTTATTTCCTAAGAATGCTAAGCTTTAGCTTTGGCTCGTTTCTTGCTTGCTCTTATAACTTAACGTGTTTCTCTTCATCTATGTTTTACCTCAGGCTTTTTATCTTTCTTTCCTCCTGTATGGTTTACTTTCACTGTTTCTCATGTCTGGCTGGAAACTGTCTGGCTTCTGGCCCAGACATGCCTTTCTCTTTCTCCTTCTTTCTCTTCTTCTTCTGTCAAGCCTAGATTTTTCCTCCTATTTTTTCATTCTTTCTACAAGCCCTGCCTATCTCTCTTCTGCCTAACTACTGGCCATTCAGCTTTTTAGTAGACCAATCAGGTGCCTTAGGCAGGCAAGGTGAAATAGCAACACATTCTGAATAATTAAACAAATGCAGCATAAACAATTGTAGCACATCTTTACGTAGTTAAAATAATATCCCACAATACAATTGCAAAGCACAAAATTAACAGTAAGTCTGTAATTATATAAAATTTGCTTACTCATATGATATTTGTATAGGTTACACATAAGAAATATAGCCCAACATAAAAGAAAACTGTATTCTTCAATCTCATAAGGCATTTCTCTTTGTTTACCAGGCCCACATGAATCTGAGGAAAGGACATAGCCTTTTTGTCATTTCAATTTACAGATCCAACATTAAGAGGCATTTTATTCTTCACTTACTGGTGAATTTTCCTCCTACTGCTTACCCTTTTCATACTCTGTAAGAGAAGTCTGAGTTTTACATTCTTCCTAAGACTTTTTGGGTAAAATATTGTTTGTATTCTGAGGTTGGTCCCAGCTACTAGGTAAGTTATAGGTCCAAATAAAAAATAATCATCTAAAATGAAAATAGACTTTCTTAAAAATTCATTAATAATTAAAGAGTTTAAGATTATTGTAATAATTAGTTCATATTATATACATTATTTTGCCTGAGTATGAATGTTTACTTAAATACATTCTTAGTTAAATGCACATAATTTATATTGTCATGTGACTGTTATCAAATAACTCCCATTTTACATTGTGTAAGTCTGAATTAGAAAAAAAGTAAGAAAACAGTAGCCAAACTCAGCTTAGACCAGTGAATCATATTTAGATCATTGTAATGATATTTTTTATATTATGCAGAAAAAGAAAAGGTAAGCTGTCCTCTCTCAGCATGACTCCTTAATCAGGCTTCATCATGTTTGATTGTCATGTTTCTTTGGTTTCAGAATACAAACGGTCAAGATATTCTATTTTATCCACTTAGTATCTTACAGCAAGGCTAACTTGGTGAGTTAGTTGATGGAGAAACAATATATGTTTGTACATGTTTGTAGTTTTAAGCAGTGTGTGTGTGTGCATGTGTCTGAGTGTGTGTATGTGTGTTTGTGTACAAATGCACACAAGAATGTTGTACAGGAATGCACTTAGATGCTTTGTTTATAGACATTTGTGTGTGTGATGCTGAAGAACAGATCCAGGGCTATGGGCTATATGCTTGTTCAGAAAGCATCTACTACTTGATACCTGTTAACTTTATTTATGTGCATAACAAGGTTATATGCATCCCACTTAATGAATCTGACATTGGAATTTGCCTAGAATTTGTTCCACAGTCAAATTCTGCTATCACAGGGAAAGGATTTACTGCATTTTGTTGACCAGCTGCTATGTCTCCTTTTGCTATTCAGAGGTTATAGCTCCAGACAAGTATTGCTTTCATTGTTGATGGATTTGTGTGTGTGTTTTGTTTCTCAAAAATTTGTTCTTGTTTACTTTTTACACTTAGTACTGTAAATTAACACTTAATAATGCATACATGCAGTCTTGCAGAAAACACTGTCATGTGTTCTACCCAAGAAAAGTTATTTTTGGTTCTCATGCTATTATATCTATCAGCAGTCTTTTTTCTAAGTAGCATTTCTTATTATAAAAACATCCTGTTTTTTATAACCACTCAGACATTGACTGACATTTGAATTGCTTGCAGTTTTAAAATTTTGTGAATCACAATAAAATTTGTATCTTTGTACAAGACTTAGCTAATCCTGTTTTACTTTTTTTTAAATCCCTAAGTAGAGCTGCTTATTCATGTGCTAGATTTATGTTTACCAATTCTATAAAGTCCCCAAATGTTTTTTGATCGTAGTTGTACCATACTCAAATTCCATCAGCAAAAATGAGAGTTCTACCTGTCAGTATCTTTTTGACTGAGTCAGTCTGTGGCTTCGATACTGGTCTAAGAACCTAAGACCAGAGAAGCAGGGAAATCACCATCAGTGACTTCCTAACTTTTCCTTTTCTCCCTTCAAGAACGATCAATATCCTCTCCCAGCCCTGCTTTACTACTTACTTCCTGTCTCTTTGTTTACAGTCCTCCAAACCTTAGTCACACTTAGTTTTAGTCAGCCAGTGGCTATCTCTGCATGCCCTCTGACTCCAAGCAAACTTTATTTCTCAGGTCAGAACACAATCCAAATATCACACAAGAAACTATACAGATGATTTGTCTTTTGAAGATATATCATGGACTATTTGATGTTGATATGTTTTTTTTTCTTATTTTTATTAGTTCTTTGAGAATTTTGTGCAGGGCATTTTGTAATATTTGTACCCATCTTCCCTGATTGACTTCCCTTCTTCAGCCAATCAACTTTGTGTTCTCTTTTTTCTTTTTAAATTTAAATCATTAAGTATAGTTTAGGATATTTATCACTCTCAAAAATGTAATCTTCCTCTGGAGCCAGGCTGCACTATCAGGGCCCCGTTCTTTAAAGAAAGTTGATTCTACCTAACCCAGTAGTTATCAGCTGTCAATAGTATCTTAGCTAGGGGTGGGGCTTTGGAACCATTTCCCCTCTCTAGGCTGTGAATTTTGTCTTGCCTCAACTTGCAGTGGCTTTATGCATTGTATCATGTCCTAACTGCTGTGAAGCCATACCCTGCTGTGTCTGGAAAACACTGGCTCTCCATGGTTTCTAATGAAAAGTTAATAATGATTGAACCTGTATCTCTTGTTTGAAGAGTGCTGGTAGACATCTTGCTGTTTTTAATATATCTCACTATCTTTAGTTTCAAGGCTTTGGTATTTGTGTAGAAGTTTTATTTGGGAGCAATTCTGGGCTCCTTTTATCTGGAAATGAAAATTATATTTGGATATAACAGAGTAATTATATATAAGTGACATGTTATGTTTTTAATTCTTTTAATTCTTTTTTATTATTTAAAAAGTGCTATTGTGTTATTGAAAACAAGTAACTTGATTATACTTAAACTTCAAATTCTGTGATGTACAGTAACTGGACCACTGTCTTTTAGAAACAAGAAACTGTTTTTGTCTTTTAGCCTTCCTCTCTAATGGCTCATATTGCCCCAAACTCCTCCTAGTTCTCTATCCAGAGAGATATTCAGTTTCCTATTAGAATTTTAGCTCCTTTACTGCACACACATAATTGTGATTACCCCAGGACAAAGCACCTTCAAACCAGGAAATTCCATGCCTATATCATTCTTTAAATTTCACATACTTAAACATGAATCTACCTTGTTTACTTTTGAGGGTCATAAATAATTCTGCTTCTGTCTCTTTTCTCTGTTTTCCCAATTCATTGGCTTGCAGTTATTGTCTGAAAAATGTAGTAACTTCTTTGTAGACCTTTAAGCATTAAATTCTAATGGCATGTATTTATTTTTTTCAATCAATTCTGTGGATGACTCAATTGCATTGCTATCAGACTGATCACCATTTCAGCTAGAGTATGTAATTATAACTGATAGTTAAAATAAGTGGTACTTTGTCTTGCATTTCTTTGGACTCCAACTAGGGCAGGAGTCTCTAGTCTTGTGGTGCTAAGAAGATTTACTCCACAGTAAAAGTAGAGTGAGTAAGTAGTAGTTATAGCTGATTTTTAGCAGGTAAGTAAGTAAAGTGCATCTCCAGAGTTGAGGCCTACTTAGCTGCTCAGCAATGATAAGGGGACTCCAGAATCTGAATCTTAGGTCTTGGTTGGCTAGTTACTCTCCTCTCATCTATTCCTAGGGCAGTTAGGATGGTTTCCATTTTGGAATAGGCTGAGACATTCTTAGAAAATTTCCACATTTTATTCTTACATAATTAGGTGTACTAAGTGCATAACTATAATAAAGGTGTAACTATCGCAGACTCGAAATATTTACTAGGGAAAAGGACAATGGTGTATTGTGCATATGAGAGGTGCTCTAGGGAACCCACTAGAATCTGCCAGGACTTTGCTTTTATTCCAAGAAAGTCTTATATGGTTAGCTTGCTTATTTCATATGCATCTGCAAATCTTCCTATCTCTTATCCAGTGTTCC
The DNA here is from genome assembly GCA_004025045.1 of Sigmodon hispidus. Lineage (NCBI taxonomy): Eukaryota > Metazoa > Chordata > Mammalia > Rodentia > Cricetidae > Sigmodon > Sigmodon hispidus. The sequence continues at coordinate 13,871 of PVIH01008332.1, read as the reverse complement.
TAACCTTTCTGATTTTGCCCTCACATTCACTTTTATCCTAATAATCTATTAGTGTAAAAAAAACTAAAGAGATGTCTCAGCACTTAAGAGCACTGTAACTCTTGCAGATTACCTGAGTTCAGTCCCTAATACCCTTGAAGAGCATCTCACATCTACCTATAACTCTAGTTCCATAGGATCCATTGCTTTCTTATGGCTTCCATGAGCAATGCAGTCATTGGCACAAACCTACACACAAATACATACATGTGCCCATAGTTAAAAATAAAAAAATAAGATGTCTTTAAGAGATCCAAACTCTAAGAAGAGATGCAGATGAAGTAATGAGAGAATCTGGGTTTTTTTCTGTAGCATCTTCTTCAAATGAGTTCTAGTGGATGATGAAATGATGGCAAGCCACAGTATCTTTGGTATGTCACAGTATTCCAAATTTAGACATGTTTTACATTGATCCTCCTCTCATTCAAATAACTATTTGGACCTTAGGATCTTTCTATTGAAAATCAAAATAAAGACATAAGTACTATACAGTACCCAAGTATAGATTGATAATATTTAATCACACATACTCTCTTTCAAGGTTTATGATTGGCTATATATTTTTGCATATCATTTTTCTCTTTTTTTGTGGGGGTTAGAGATTGGGCTTAAGATCTCGAGTATTCCAGGCAAGCACTCTGTCTCTAAGCTACAACTCATCTTTAAAATTACAAGATCATGCCTGGCAAGACAACTTTGTTTTGTAAAGATTTTTGATGCTGAGCTAGATGACTTGATTTCTATTACTTGAATCTATATTGTGTAAGGAGAAAGGTAGCATTGATTTTGTCCTCCACATGGAGATTGTGGCATATGTGCACATGCATATGAATACTTATATACTACACATATACACACATATACATACATACATACACACACACATATACACACATTGATACTAAGTAAAATTAAAAAAAAATTCAAAATGAGAATAATGTTTCTCTGGGAACAATATTTTTGCCTATATGATAAGAACATTGTACAGAATTTAATTGATATTCAGACTTTAGAAATTCTGACACAACTTCCATCATTTGTTTGTGGCTTGTCTTTGAGAATAGTAGGATCACAGATACATTATAAAAGTTTCCAATTGACAAGGAAATTGATGGAGAAGTCTTAACATATGTTAATATTTACAGTACATATTTCATCATTAGGCCTTGATGAAGAATTTCATCATTATTTAAGTTTATCTCAGAGTTTTCTCCAATATTTTTTGTGGTTTTTATCTTTTAATTTTGCTGGTCTCCTTAGCTGGAATTTTCTCCTCTCTTAATGCTCTAAAATTCCTGAGAAGGACACAGCAAAGAATGTGTTCCACTCAATTATCTAAGCAGGGCTCATATGGGTTCAGAGGCTGAAATAACAGCTTGAGGCCTTCATGGGTCTGCACCAGGTCCTCTGTTTATTTTCCACGGATATTACCTTCATGTTTTGTAAGGCTCCTAACAGTAGAAACTTGTATATCTCTGACTCATTTTACTACCCTTGAGACTCTTTTCCTTCTATTGGGTTGCTTTGGTCAGCCTCAATGGGGGGGATTTTGCCCTGTCTCAACTGTATCTTGTTTTGTCCTATTGGTTGTTGGCTCTAGGAGGCCTGCTCCTTTCTGTAGGAAAATGGCAGAAGAGCAAATCTGGAAGAGAAATAATGTAGGAGGAGTAGAGAGAGGAAAAAATGTAGTTGGGATTCATTGTATGACAGAAAAATCTACTTTCAATAATAAAAACAAAGTCCAGTTAGAGGATGGGCTGGTGGCTCAGTAGTTAGAAAGATGTTTGCAGAGGATCCAAGTTTAATTCCAGCACCCCTGTCAGGCTGATCACAGATACCTATAACCTCAGCTTCAGGGGATCTGATACCCTCTCATGGCTGCCAGGTACACCTACCCTCATGTCTTAAATCCACAAATGTGGACAGGTCACTAAAGTTATGAGACATTCGTATCTACAAAGTAGAAAGGAGACTTTATAGAAAAAGAAGATCACAAAGACTTAAATTTGTTGAAAGTTAAAGCAAGCTCTCAAACATATCGGAGTTCAATATTAATGACTGTCTTGCTCTCTTCTATGTTATGCTGTTGTGAAGTCTCCTGGAAACTTCCAAGAAGATATTCCTGCTTCTTCTAGTCTGCCATTCAAAATCTTCATTATGACACAGTAAGATTATCTTTGTTGTTTTCCTGTTGAGGTCTGAGTATTCATGTACCTACCCTACAATTGTATATAATCAACTGTAGTCTGTTAATGTAATTATTTATTTGATAAATAACTAAAACTATTAGCTTTAATTTTAGTAGAACATGCAACTTTCACTTCTTAATTAAAAAGATCAAGATCTAACAAGAGCCTATAATTCAAATGAAATATTAGAAGGGAAAATAAATATGATAACATTTCTTTTGTCTTTTTCTGACATTTTTGAAAGCAATGAAAACATCCCCATGACCAGAAATCCTTAGGAATAATTCCTCTTGACTGCAGTAAGTACCTACTTTTGAGGAACAGAAAGCTGATGAGCTGCAGGCTTCCCTGCTGATAAATTCATCTAACAAGGCACTCCTGATGTGTTCTGATTTTAAGGCCAATGGGAACCATATAGATTGGCTTGCTGCTCTCTTTCTTGATAAAGAAAGGACTCTGAGATGTGCATGTTTACACTGGTAAATAAAATCTGGTGTGAAATGGTAATGCAAGAATCAAGCCTAAGGCATTAAAACAGTAATAAAATTAATTTGTGGGCATATCGCCTTAGGTGCTTCTAGGACAAGGTCCACATAGATAAAGTAAAGCTGAATAGTCACTAGTCATCTGCAGCACTAGGCTCTGTGGCTAGGTCTGGAAATGACCTTTCTTATGTTTCTAACAAGATTGGTGTGAGATACTGGTCCAGTGAATGAATTAATTTCTTTGGATAAGTTAGGTGGTTAAGAACTGAAGTAATGGGATCAGAATGGCTACAAAATAGATGTTACAAAGCCTGAAAATAGTAATTACAAATGCAATAGTTTTTTTTTTTTTTCCCCTCACTTGTAGAAGTAGCATAAAAGGGTTAGGCTTGCTCCCGAGGAAGCTGGACAAATTTACTAGCAGAGAGGAATCAGCAGGATGGCTCACCTCCAACTGCTATTTTCTATATCAAGGAAAGTGGTATGCAAATGATAGCAGTGACACAAAGGAAGAAAATCAAACTTAAGCCTGTGACAAAGATGCAAGAGCACACACAGCTGTAATGCATGAATTGATAGCCCTAAATCAGAAAGACTTCACATAAGAATATGGAAAACATGTAAAAAGAAGAGCCCAGAAACAGCATTGTCAGTCTATTAGGAGCCAAGAGAATTCAGCAGTGTAAGAATATGCACTTGGAAGAAGGAAAAGAATGAGGAAAAGGAGAACACAAATGAGAAAAAAGGATGGGCGTTAGGGGGATGCACTGCTCAGGGAAAGCCACAACTCCCAAACTGGACAAGAGCATTTTCCAGGATGCTCTTATTATTATACCGATGTTTCTAATATCTTAGAATAGAAGAAAGAAGTAACCAGGAATCACTATAAATTGCTAATATACAACAGTTTACTTTTTCAAAAATGTCAATTTTATGATGGTATGAATATAATACTCATTCATTCAGAAGAGGAAAATATAACTCAAAATTTGAATTTTAATGTTCCCTATGCCTGGCGTGTGTGGTATACTACTGAAATCATGCTTTTTAGATAGTGGTATTAATCAACATTTCTGATGCCATGGTTTTAACTTTCAATATTTTCTCTGGGTAGATGTATCCCTATTGTAATAAAGAAACTCTTCAAATTAGAATATTGTAGTCGTAATTCAGTGAAGTTACTCTCTTCAGCACACTTTAAAAATTTCCTCATATTTATTATGACCATCTTTGTTGCCCAAGGAGTCTAGAATAATCAATATGGGCTTCTGGATATGCCATGGGGGATTCACTGGGGTGAGAAGACCCATCCACTATGGATGACTACATTCCCTGGCTGACATTTTAAAATATAAGTGGAGAAGGGGAGCTGAGCAGCAGCATGAGTCCACTCACTACTCTGCAGCCCAGTGGTGGCTGTGATGTGAACAGCTGCTTCAAGCCCCTGCTGCCTAGGCTCTAATGGACTGTGCCCTGGAACTGTTAACTGAATTACACTTTTTATCCCCTGAGGTGCTTTTGTGAGGGTATGTTATCCCAGTAACAGGAAGATAAACTAAGACCAACATCTCAGTGAACATCTGGGAATATCATGTCCAGAACAACAACAATGAATTTGCAGCTAGCACTTTATTGTCATGTGAGATTTAGAAATCTGGTCAGAGTGAGGGATCTAGAATGAATTGTACCTGGGTTTAAATAACCAGAAATATTTCTATTTTTTATCTGTGGCACCCTAAGGAAGGCACTTAAAGTTACTAAATATAAAATAGATAAAAGTATGAACCTCCCATAGTTGTTTAGAAGACTAAATATACTATGCATACTGTATAGCAGTTGGGACGTAGTAAGAAAATAATACAAATTAGCTTTCAGGAATTTGTTAGAGCTATAATGATATAGGCACACAGAATAGAAAAATCTGAGGCATGGGATGCAAGGATGGCTAGAAATGCAAATAGCAGCATACATTTGGAGAAAGGAACTCCCTGGGATGACAGGAGAAGTATAGGATGAAGTTGGACTACGAGACAAAGGTCAGATCAAAATGAACTTACATATCGTATGCAGGGATCAGATGTTACTCTAAGTATATTTTGTGAAAGAAAGTAGTGGTGTCACTTCAAGTAGTAGAAAATGAAAAGTGCAAGTTTAACATAATGATAAAGTTGAAGAGCTAACAGGTCAAGGTTGAGTCACTCTGCTCCACATTCATTGGAACAATGTATCTTCAAAGAATTTCTTACATACCCACTCAGAATGTACAAAGAGAAAATAATAGTGGTGATTTATTCTCTCAAAGTTATGAAATCATGAGCAACTTTCTAAAGGTAAAATCTATTTTATTTTGCAATTATACAAAATAAATATAACAATTGCAATCACAGCAGCAAAAATAACAACAGAAAAGGACCTCATCAGTGGGCTCTGTAGATTAAGAGGTCTTTATTCTTCAAAAATTCAGATTATCATGTTTGATTTTATTTTCAATTTTACTTTTGTTTCTTCACCTAACATACAGGGTAGCATTTGGTAAGTCTCTATAATGGGGCTGTTGTCAGTGGTGTATTGTGACCTTGTCATGGCACTGCCTTCTTCAACTCTTGGTAGCTCTGAGTATTTTCAGGAGACGTGTATAATATTGGCTTCATTACCATTCTAAAATGAAAGGGCAAAGGGTACTTGGGGATGCACTTCTTTCTGAGGCTGTGACCATAGTTCATATTTTGGAGATTTTTCTTATTCAGTTGAAAAAGTTTTTATAAACTGCCATTGTTAATAAGTAACCTTTTACTTATTCTTTGGAAATCACCCTGACTAAACCCATTACTTCACCAGGATATATATGGCAGAAAGTTCTTTTTCCTGTCACTGGGGTGTGAAAACATTTGTTCCTCTTTGCGGGAAAACTTTATCTAACAATAGTACACTCATATCCTGGGAGAAAAGAGAATTAGCTATTAGTGACTTATGAAAGTTTACCAGTAGAAGGCAAAAACCAACCATCTCACCTCAAAGGAAGACTTTAAATCTTGGTTCCTTCTCTGGATGTTTATGAAATAGAGTAAGAGAATGAAGTAGTTGTTTTTCTTTTCTTTTTTTATTATTAATAAAGTCATATTTTTTATCCAGGTATCCTCTTATTTTCAAACTCTGGAAGCGGGTGCTGAACTAAGCCACATTGGGTCCTTGGGACCTCCTGCCCTTGCTGGGGAGGAGATAAATTGAGGGGGGAAGCGAGTTTGAAGTAGTTCTTTTTCATCCTTCAACTGACTGAGACTTTTTTGGGGGAGATGAAATTAAAGAGAGAACATAATAGTAATCTTCTGTTCAGGATTTTATATGTAATATCTTTGTGGAAAACATCTGAATACATACATTATTAGAAGAATTTACTCACGAATGTGGTAGTGGTTGAACTGGCTGTGACCAATGTAATAAAACAAAGAATGTGGGTGTGAGCTAGGGGTCTCTGTGCACAAACTCATTGCCAGTCTTTTTCCATCGTGGCTTGTACAGACTGCCTTCCAGACACCAGAGTGCTGCATCAGGAGCAAAAGTTTGGGATATTTTTATCATGTTAATGTTTTACTGACATACTGAATCTGCTCACGTAGTAAAGATGGTAAAGAATCAGTTCCTTCAACTATACAAGCAATGTAACCACATAGCATGCTTTCTATTCTCTTTACTACATATCATATTTTGGATGGTAGTCCTAAATTTGAAGGTTTTAAAATATAACTGCTGTATGTTAACTGTTAAATTTTGAAGCCAGAAATTATAGATTTGATTTGACACTTTGTAAACATTTGATTTTCAAAAACAACAAGCTGTTTCAGTCCTAATACTCTACATTATAAAAATGGGCCAATGGACATGGACAAGAGCCAGTGGGCCTGAGGACCGCGGTTCAGACTTCTATGGGAGTAATCCTGTTTGATGATTAAATGGTCTATTGTAATATGTTTAAGAACACATAGCAAGTGATCAATAAAAAGGTAGACTTAAGAAGCAAACAGTAGCTCCTGCACTTCCTAGGTTAATTGCTTTGAGTTTTGTGGAAAAAGTAGTGGTGTGATGCCATATTCCAGAAAATTAGATAAGTAGGAAAGATACCAAAGAAATCATTAATGAATACACCGATAGAAATCAAATTAAATAAAATAATATTGGAGGTTATCTGTTATGTTCCCTTGAATGTCATAGTGGTTATAATTGGCAAAGAATAACGAAAATGACTGGAATCTGACTCAGTATATGCTGGTCTACATACATATTGAGGCCAACCTCCCATGCAATGTGAAAAACTCTGTTTTCTTCAATGAAAGATTACTATGAAAACATACTTAATGAGTTTTTTCAATAACTGTATTGTTAGGGATGGATATTATTTAGATTTTTAAGTTTTAAAATAGTTTACCATTGGACCAATCAGTTACTTTATAATTAAGCTATTTTAAGGAGAATATTTTTAATTGTTGCCCCCTATGAAGAAGTATAATTATTGATATACAAATGGCTTATATTCTGATGATTTTAAAATAAATTAGAATTATACATACATTCCAGTTACATGTTATAAATTGAAGTGGTTTTTGTTTTGTTTCGTTTTTTAAACATTGAAGATGGAGTTACAGATCAAAGGATTGAGCACCATACAAAACCTATGACATTCTCAAGTATGTATACATAACACATTGATAGTTGAGCAATGGTGGTGGCAGTGCGTACCTTTAATCATGTGGGAAGCAGAGGCAGGTAGATCTCTGTGAGTTTGAGGCCAGCCTGGACTACAGAGTGAGTTAGAGTACAACAAGGTCTACACAGAGAAATCCCATCTGAAAAAAATCAAAAAGAAAGAAAAAAAGAAAAAATCATAATACAATGATAGGCTAGAAATTGTCCTATGGAAACTGGTTTAAAGTGTGCCAGTCCTGAGCTACTCTACAGCTCTTCAGCATAGGTGTTCTGGCCTTTTAACTGGCAACTATCCCTTGAGGTCTGCCTCCATGCTTCTGTTCAGTGGCATGGACTGTTTCTCACCCAAAGCTTATAGACTGTGCTTTTCTTATTGTGGTTTCAATTTCCCTTTCAATTTACAAAATTAAATAGTATTGTGAATATTTGAGGTTTATAAAATGTTATGATATATTTACATATAGTAAAATTGTTTCCATAAGAAAACAGATTAACATATCTCCCACATATACATGTGCAAAGTTTATTCTGATTGTTGTAAACCTCACTCAAAATAATCTGTCATCCACTTGTATTATACAGTCTACTCACCACAAATACCTTTCCCATGTTTGTGATTTGTCTGAATAATAGTTTTTTATTTTTAATTAAAATATTCTTATACACCTGTGTTTCTATAACTCCTCCCACGTCCTCCTCTAATTCATGTCATTCTTTTCTTAGATTACAATTGCCACACACATATTAATATATAAATCCAACCTTCTCAATATGTTTACTCTTACTTGTATTTATCACTTGTATTTATATATTTTTAAGAATGACTTACTGGTAATGGCTGAAAAATTATGAGAATTCTCCCTGGGGAAGAATAATTCTTGCTCTTTTAACATTTGTTAGTTGCTTATAGCTTTTCCTCTACTGATGGGACCTCACAAGTTTTCCTCATCTACATTGGCTTGATAACTGTCATTGGAACTGAACAGAACTTGCTTAGAGATCCATATTGTTGAAATGCCCTGGGTGTCACATTTCTGCCTTATATAGAAGATACTATTTCATAGCAGACATCCTTGTTCGTTGAATCTAAAATTTTTCTGTCCCTTCTTTCATGGTATTCCATGAAGCTTGGGTGAAGTTGTTGTGTTATAGATGTGTCCATTAAGGCTCTACACACTCCTCTGTCACTTGTTTTCTGAAGGCTGACTAGTTTTGACTTCGTAATGGGCTCCATCTGATGCAAAAAGAATCTTCTTGGATGACAGATGAACTTAACTGTAGTACAACAATAAATATTTAGAATACAGCTAGGAACTGTATTGGCTAGGACAATGATGGTAATATGTTCTTCCCTAATATCCATGGTCTCATCAGCCTATGTAGCTGGCTAAGTTACCATGATTTCCCTCTTCTTGATTAAGCCTTAAGTCCAATTAGACAGCTGCTGGTTACTGCCAAGATTTAAGCGCCTCTATTGAAACTTTAGAGATGTCTTCCCATTATTGTAGTATGTTTTTTTTGGCTTGTTTGGGTTTGGAGATTTGTGACTTGGCATACGTGTGGTGTCGGCAGTGTGGAGCCTGATTTGTGTGTCTGTAGCTTTTGTTTTTTAAAAGAAATGAATTATACGCTTATATATTTTATATTGTTTGGCCCATATCTTAAGCACATTATTATTTAGTTTTTTTTAAATTAATTTATTTTTATGAATCTATTTATTATGTGGCTTGTAGCCTGTGGCTCACCTGAATTTTTATATGCTTTTTCTTTGGGGGACGGATGGCGACTAGTAAACTCCACCCCTTCTTTTTACTTGACTGTCTTTAATTTTTTACTCACTTTTACAGTGTCTTACATAAGTCTAAACAATCTTTATTTATATCATACAAAAAACATTCCACCACATCCCATGGTGGTCATTGTTGTGGTTTCCAGGTATCACAGCTGAGTATGAATATTACTTGCTTTTCTCCATTAGAAGTTCACAATTCCTTTTCTAGTACTACAAAAGCTGGTTCTCATGTTCAGAACAAATTTAGGCATCTAGATTAAATCTTTTAAGTTTTATATCTGAAGTGTGCTCCTTCAACTTCTAGGAGGAACTATGAGCAACAACAATAGCCTATGCTGGTTTTATGAGTGTCTTGGATTATCCTGAACAAGAGCATTAAAAAAAGATTTTATATAAAGTACTTGAGATTTTGTTAGTGTGCAGTTTTAGGAATACAATCACTCCAAGTGATATATTTTCATCTATTTTCTTCCTCCTTCCCTTCCTCCCTCTATAGTCATATGCATTATATGTAATTTTAGGTGAACATAAAATAAAATTAATCCATTTCTCAAATATCTTTAGTGTTATTTATACCTTTTTTATTTTTTCTTTTTATAAATGTGTTATTTATTTATAAAATAAAGATATTTTTATCCATGTATCCCCTTGTTCCAACTCCCTTCCTTCTCCCAACCCCTTCAGCTTTCCTTCTCCTCATCCTCCCAACCCTTCCCCAGAAAGAGCAAGAAGTCCCAAGGGGATCAGCTCAGCATGTTCTCCAAACAAGTCCAATTTCCTCATCCTAATATCAAAGTGTTCCTCTGGAAGAAATGGGCTCCGAAGTGCTAGTCCATGCACAGAAACACAGTCTGAACTCTCTCCTTGTGGCTCCAGATACTGCCCATGTCAGTGGACAGTTGCCTATCCTTGGAGGGACTAGTTCCTTTTCCTGATGGTTCCCCCATGGCTGTACTTGATCCAGTGAGTTCCCCAGAGCTCCAGCCAGCCATCACTGTGAGAATTTTTTTCATAATTCCTATCTCCTTTCTCATATAGACTCTCTTCTCCTGCTCTCAGCTGGTCCAGGAACTCAGCCCAGTGCTCAGCCATGTATCCCTGCCTCTACCTCTATTCATTGTTGGATGTAAGTTCTGTGATGGCACTTAGGTGCCAGACTCTTTCTGTCTGGCAGATTTGGCAAAAGGAGATCTGGACCAGCCAGCCTCTTCCTGAGGTTGAAGCAGAATGGTGGGTGTCGATGACCTAGCACCCCCTAGCCACCGAGGAAAATCACAGGCTTGTTGAAGCAAGAACTCACTTTATTGCATCAGTCTGGGGCTTATATAGGGTTGTGAGAATCGGGTGGGAATCTTTGGATAGGGTAGGTTAGGGGGGAAGGGCCAATAGTATGTTAGCAGAGGCTAGGCAGAGGCAGTCTTAGATCAGGCTATGCTGAGTCACTCACACGTGGAGTTTATGACCAGAGACAGGTTGCCAAACTCTTGGGCCTCAACCCAGTGACCTCAGAAGGGACCAACACATAGGGAGACTATTCATTTGATTATAGGGGAAGTCCTCTCTAGGCAACACCTTCACAATTGGTTAAAGACCTAACCAGGGACATCCTGTAAATTTGTGGATGCTACCCTAGCACCCAGTCTTCTTTCAACCTACATTGGCTTCCTCTATTAAGATCTCCATCTCTTTTGTTTCTCCCTCCTTGTTGTTCCTCTCACTCAATCGTCTCCTTCTCTCATGATTTGTTCCCACCTCTTCTTGGTTGCAAGCTCTAATGCTCCCAATTAGCTAAAGAGATCTTCTATATTTTCTCTTCCTATGGGACCCCCTGGATGTCTCTCTTCAGTTCCTTTTGGTCTCAATCTGATCTGGGGTTGTGGTTTGCAGCTTGGGTGTGTTTTACTTTTTGTCTAAAGTCTACTAATTGGTGAGTACATCCCCTACTTATCTTTCTGGGTTTGTGATACTTCACTCAGGAGAATATTCTCCAAATCCATCCATTTGCCTGCAAATTTTAGGATATCATTTTTTCTTACTGCTGAGTAGTACTCCATTGTGTAGATGTACCACAGTTTGTTAATCCATTCTTAAGTTGAGAGGCATCTAGGTTGTTTCCATGTTCTTGCTATTACAAATAATGCTGTTATGAACATAGTTGAGCTAATGCTTTTGGGTTGTGAATGTGCTTCTTTTGGGTATATGCCCAATAGTGGTATTGCTGGATCCTTGGGGGGATTGATACACAATTTTCTGAGAAGCGGCCATACTGCATTTCAGAGTGGCTGAACAAGTTTATACTCCCACCAACAATGGAGGCATGTTCACCTTTCTCTGTTTCCTCTCCAGCATAGGCTGTCATCTGTGGTTTTGATTTTAGCCATTCTGACAGGTATAAGGTCATATGGCAAAGTTGTTTTAATTTGCATTTCTCTGATGGCTAAATATATTAAACATTTTTTCTAGTGCCTTTCAGACATTTATAATTCTTCTGCTAAGAATTCCCTTTTTACTCCTGAAGCCCATTTTTTAATTGGGTTATTTAGGGTTTTGTGCTCTAGTTTCTTGAGTTCTCTATATATTTTAGAGATTAGTTCTCAGTCGGTTTTAGGGTTGATGAAAATCTTTTCCCATTCTGTAGGCTGTCATTTTGTCTTATTGACTGAGTCCTTGGCCTTACAGAAGCTTCTCAGTTTCAGGAACTTATTAATTGTTGTTCTTAGTGTCTATGCTACTGGTGTTATATTTAGGAAGTGGTCACCTGCGCCAATGTGTTGGAAGGTGGAAAACCTAAAAGAAATGGACAGCTTTCTGGACAGGTACTGTTAGTTTTTTGCACGTGGCCCGTGAATGGAATCTCAACACCGGAAGTACCACACTAGAGTTTATTACAGCAGGGAGCAGAGATGGGGCAGAAGGGGGCAGAGAGAGAAGAGAGAGAGAGAGGCTGGGGCTTGTGTGAGCCCTTTCATTAAAAGGGTGGGCGGGCCCATGTTTGCATCGCCACACCCAGAGGGATGATTAACAATTACATTCCAGGTGAATGCAAGCTTTGGAAATCCTTACAGGTACCACTTACCAAAATTAAATCAAGATCAGATAAATGACCTAAACAGACTGATAACCCCAAAGAAAATTGAAGGTGTTATTAAAAGTCTTTCAAAAAAAAAAAAAAAAAAAAAAAAAGCCCAGGACCAGATAGTTTCAGTGCAGAATTCTACCAGACATTCAAAGAAGAATGAATACCAATTCTCTCTCTTTTTTATTGCCCTCTCCTGACCCCCAATCAAAGGCCCTCCCTTTGGTCCATGTTCCCTCCTTATTACCCATATTCTACTGTTCCTATATCTGGAGTTATCCCTCTATGATACCTTTCACTGTACTTGTTTCTTTACTTACCCCATTTTATATATTCTCATCTAAAGATTTGGTGCTAAGACCCATAAATAAGAGAAAATTTGTGGCATTCATCTTTCTGGAGTTTGATTACCTCACTCAATTCATATGTTCTAGTTTCATCTATTTACACCAAAACATCATGATTTTACATTTCTTTACAGCAGGATAGTATTCCATTGTGTACATGTATTGTATTTTCATTATTCATTCATTAATTGAAGGACATTTTAAGATGTTTATATTCTCTAGATAGTATGAATGCAGCAGTAATGGCCATTGTAGAAAAAGTGTCTGTGAAGTAAAATGTAGAGGTTTCATTTTTTTTTTTTTTGGCATATACCAAAGAGTGGTTAAGCTAGACTATGTGGTATATTTATTTTTAGGTTTTGAGAATTCTCCACACTGAATTTCCTGAATTACAAATTTTCAGTCCCACCAACAATAAATAATTGTTCTCCTTTCTTGTATCTCTAGCATTTTTTCATCTGTTGTTTTATTGATAATTTTTTACTTAAAATTTATGTTATAAAGAAAATATTAGGACATGTATATTGTTACAAATAAAGAGGAAAACTCTGAATTAATACATTTCTCAGCTTTGAAATATATAGGAGACATTCTGGAGCTGTACAATAGCTATAAAATTAAAAACTCTTTAAGTTAGTAAATTGACATCTTTGTTTATACCTCCCCAATTTACAGATCAGAGTCATAACAAATCAACAAATAGCTAAAAGTTGAAGAACACAATTAGCACACCAGATCTGGAGACATGCCCAGGATATTGAACACACATTCTTTATAAGAAGTGCACATGGAACATTTGTGAAAGTAGGTATGTTAGCAGGCCATGGAACAAATCACAACACAATACAGAGAATGTGTTCCAGATAGCCCACATTGTATGATAGCTATATTAGAAATTAATAATAAAAATTATGCAAGGAAACCCTATATTTTTGAAATTAAGAATATTTTCTGTCTCTTAAAGAAAAAGGAAGACAATTGCTAAAAATGACAAAACATTTTAAGGCATTTATCAAAAATTTTGTTTCTTCTTTTTTTTTATTTTCCTTTTATGAGGCTACAATCACCCTAATACCCAAGCCACTCAAAGACACAACAAAGAAGGAGAATTACAGACCAATTTCCCTCATGAATATTGATGCGAAAATTCTCAACAAAATTTTGGCAAACCGTATACAACAATGCATAAAAGATATCATCCACCATGACCAAGTAGGCTTCATCCCAGAAATGCAGGGCTGG